>JAPKLY010002888.1:0-21696 GCA_026898435.1 Prunella vulgaris | reverse complement strand
TTATATATACTTCTTTCATAGTAATCAAAATTGCGAGCCAAATTTAGTTAAGTGTTTATGATCTACCTACCTACCTACTAATCCTTGTTCATTTTTTTAATATATGAATTTTGTGAGACGGTAATGAAACCCGTGATAATTATAGGATGAATTAATGCTTGAATTGATGTATAATGGAGATTATCTAGAGCATACACTCATTCCCTAGCACTTCTAAATAAGTTAGATTAGTTCACCCCTTATTTTCATTTTGTTCATTGATTGCTTTAATCATAGGACCCAGACTTGTCTTTTCATTCTTTTGTTTTGAGAAGAATATTTCAAAGGATTAGATTGGGCTAGCTCTTGTTTCATTGGTTCAATATTTAATTTGTTCATTATCTTTCTATAACAACGATCAATCACGTACATTTGCGTGTTCACCATATTTGGCAATCACTCCACAATTAAAAACTCATATCTTTGGCCCAATAATTTCTTCCCACAATTCAACTTCAACTATGTCTATTAAGAATCTCAAATTTTTTATTCTTCTTTAGTATCTCATTTCAGAATATATAGATGCATTTCTAGCACTCCATAGCAGCCAAATGATGCACTCCCATATATATACACCCATTTCCCCTCTCTTTCCTTTTAGAAGCCTACTAAAATATAGAAGACTCACTGAAGGATTTGAGGAGAAAATAATCGTCCTTCCTATACAATTGGTGCTCATCATCCACACATCATAAGAGAACGGATATTCAAACAACAAGTGTCTCAAAAATTCTGACTCCGAATGGCAAAAGACACAAAATGAGTTGATGTTCGAAGGGATAATACCATGTTCTTGCAGAATTGTTATAGTAGGAAGTCTTTGCCATCATAATTTTTTTTTGTTGAAAATTTTTATTAATAAATTTAATTTCATAGGAATTCTTTATTTTTTTAGGTTCTGTTTGGATGGATGGATTTGAATCCGTGGATTTCACACACAAATAACCACTCTTTCCACGTAAATTAGGTGAATTTACAAATACTTAGATTTGAGTTTATGTTCAAAATAAATGAATTCTAAATCCTCATCAAAACCATGGCATTTGTGAAATCCCTCTTCTCTACCCTTTCATCTCTATATTTCCTCTATTTTTTATCTTCTCTCTCATCTCCTTATAATTCGTGATTTGAAATATATGCCTTTTTACATGTACTTTTTTAAAAATCAATTCATTTTCAAATCCATCAATCCAAATGGAGCCTTAGTGTTTTATCATAAACATATCTTGAAAATGCATGTCTTTTGGAATTGTAAGTGTTCAGATATTTTGATTAAATTAATTGGACAAGATACATCAAAATTATAGGCATAAGTTTTGGAATAGAAAATATCAACTATTTTAATTAAGTTTAGATACATCCCGTACCCAGCGTTGGGGGAAATTATTTTTTTAAGACAGTTTTTTATGGGGTGTGAAAAATTAGGATACTATCTTTTTTAATTTATAAAATTAAGATACTATCTTTTTGAATTCGCTAAATCAGGACATTATCTTCACCTATATATCTGTAATGTGTAAAAGAAAGCTGAGTTTGAATCCTAAATACTAATCCTGGAGTATTGTTTTTTGGATCCTGAGACAAGATCCTGAACCTGAAAGAAACTGATCCTGAGCCTGAGCGAAGGCTTGATACTGAGCTAAGTGCACTGATTCTGACACTCATCCTGAATGTCCAGATCCTGAAGACACTTATCTACTGAAAGTTTAGTTACCTGAAGGGATGATCCTGAATTACTTATCCTGAGCCGAAATCACCTACTTCCTGAGACACTCATCCTGAAGTCATATCCTGAGCTGGCAGTTATGAATAAAACAGAGTATGACGAAGGCTACTTTAACAAAGCGATATAGTCGGTTATTTGAGTTGTTGGAGGAGTAATCCTATTGGACAATTGTTCAGTTATTCTTGACGATTATAACCATACAATTAATGTGATTGGTTATGAGATATAGTCAATTAAGGGTTAGGTCTATATATATGCGCATTCAAACCAGAGCTAAAAACACAGAACAACACGATTATTGAGCGATACTTTGAGTGAAGTTTTGTATTCTATAACTATTATCCACTGATTAGTGAAGTGAGGAACCCCATCCGTAGATGTACATCAATTTGATCGAACCACGTAAATTTTTTGTTCTTTAATTTCTTATTTTTCTGCCATTTGTGTTCATCGGAGTTCTTCGTAAATCTGGTTATTACTTGAATATTCAAAATCTTGTTGAAGTCGATAATTTCACAACAAGTGGTGCTGTCTGTGGGAATCGAAATCAACTAATTCAATCATCAATCATCAACTATGCCATCCAACAAGATGGAATTCAAGAAATTCACCGGAGCAAACGATTTTGGTTTGTGAAAGATCAAGATGAAGGCTCACCTGACTCATCATGGGCTGGCTAATGCCCTGAAGCCTGAAGATCAATGGCCCTCTACTTCATCAGAAAATCTAAGCAAGAAACAAGAGATTTTGGAGAAGGCTCATAGCACCATCATCCTGTGTTTGGGAGACAATCCTCTGAGGGAGGTTTGCAAGGAGAAGACTGTCATTGGTGTTTGGAGTAAATTGGAGAAGGTATATCAGACTAAGTCTGTTACCAACAAGTTGTTCATGAAGCAGAAACTGATTTCCTTCAGGATGACTGAAGAGAAGGAGTTGATTGAGCAACTTGAGGAGTTTAACAAGGCTGTTTATGATCTTGAGAACGTGGGAGTGAAAATTGGTGATGATGATAAGGCTTTGATGCTTCTGAATTCTCTGCCTAAATCCTTTGAGAATTTCAAGGATACTTTACTATTTGGAAGGCAAGATCAATTTTCCTTTGATGATATTCTAGTTGCACTCAAAACCAAATCCCTGCAGTTACAAACTGATAAGAAAGTTTCAGTGCAAGCTAAGGGCCTGAATGTCAGATTCAAGAAGGGCAAGAAAGGTTTTCAGAACAAGAGGAAGAAGAACACAAATGGATTAAAATCTGGTGATTTTGTTGAAAAGATGAGATGTTTTGCTTGCCACAAAACTGGTCATCTCAAGAAGAATTGCCCTGACAAAAATAGGAAGCAAGGAGAAGAACAAAAGGCTAATGTAATTGTTGCTACTGAGGAAGGGTATGATAGTGCTGAAGTGTTGACTGTGACAAACCTAAAGCTGAATGATGAATGGGTACTTGATTCAGGATGTTTATTCCATATGTGCCCTGATGAATCATTGTTCAGGGAGTTGAGGAGATTTGATGGAGGCTCAGTTGTGTTGGACAACTGTTGATAGGCGAACTACCCAGGAATAATCACGAGGTTAATTAAGGTTAAGAAGGTCGCCGAGATGTATGGGAGCTACGTCACCAACCTCGACTGAAGACAACATGGGAAAGCTCGGCAACAAAAGATAGAAGCTCGCTCGGACTCATAACAGTTCGAGTCAGAAGACCAACCACACCAAGATAGAGAAGCTCGCTGGTAAGCTTCCCACTTAAGAGGGTAGCTCGCCCATATCTTTGAAGACCAAGCAAGAGTCCACCTCTGCAAGGCCTTGAAGCTCGCCTAGAAGCTCGCCTAGACTAGGGACATAGATAACGTGTATATAAGGAATAGGTAGACATGTAGTAGGACGAACCTTTGAAAAGGAAAGCATTGTAGTGAGTAAAGACAAGGGTCAGGGACACTTGTCAACACCTCAGGCCAAGTAGGCTGATAAGGTGCCACCTCACACATGCAAACCTATAAATATCTTACATATACCTTTCTCTCTCGAAGTTTTATAATACACATACACATTCTCTCACTAGCTCTCAACTCTCTCTCTCTACCCATAAACATTTAAGAACAAATATTTAATCTAAATTATTGTTTGATAGATTCAAAGGATAAACAGCCATTAATCCACTCATTAGCAAAATTTATCAACAATTTGGCGCTAGAAGGAGGGCGGCCTGAACCTCCGATTCTAAAAATTTGAAGAGAGATTAGTGAAGTGTTGCTTGAAGATTTGAAGGTGTTCTTGGCAAAACTCAAGAACACTTGAAGGACATTTAAAGAAACAAGGAAAATTTTCAGTTATCAGACAAAAACCCAGATTTTTAGACTAACAATTATGCAAAAAAGGCTTTTAAACGCATGCGTGTATACGAATAAACCAAATTTTGGACAATTCGTGTGCATGCAAGGCTAGACAAAATCTGGATAAATTTACCTTGACTGGAATCCGACTACCTTGACGACCTTCTCTATGAAACATCAAAAATATCTAAAGAACAAACCTCGGCAAGGGACGAGATAGGGAGACCTCGCACCGAGCTCCCCAAAAGAACGATGCACCACGAGCTCCCCAGCGAGCTATCGTGGTTGTGGTTCAAGATGAACTGAACCCGGCTCTCAGGAACCTCGCCAATGACCCTGACGAGCTTCAGTGAACCATCGCTGCTCTTCAGAGGCTGCAACAAAGGCATCAGGGCGACCTAGCCCAAGGGTCCAGGCGAGCTCCTGCCAATGAAGCTCGGGAGCAAACAAGGCCAACCCAGGGCACCCAGAGCGAGCTTCCTGATGAACAGGAGGCGAGCTCCGCCTAAGCTCGCCGACAAAAGGAGCGCACTGGCAAGGCGAAGGTGGTGGAGGTGCCTGGTTCACGAGATGGGCGAGCTTCAGCTTATACCGGAGCATCTGAAACCCACTAATCTCAAGGAAGAGAAATCCTCCAAGGCAGACTAGGGCCCAGACATGAAATGGAGGAACGAGTGGCGGCTCCTGCTTCATCCCGGAGGGGAGAATCGGACCTACAGCCTCGTAGGTCCGCACATGATCGATTGAGGAGACCGGCGGCTGATAGACTTGGCCCGAACGGAGGATGCCAGTTCCAACCCGTCGCAGATGAGCCACTCCAGAGCGAGGGACTGCGGGGGACGTACGTCCATGAGGCGCACGACCTTTGAACAGCCTCCACAGGAGATGGCCCACAATGATGAGTTGGCCACGTTGAAAAAGGTCGTCGAGATGCTACAAATGCAAGTAGCAGCCAAATCAGGCGGACCTAATGCCACCACTCTCCCTGCATCCCCGTTGGCATCTTCCATCCTTAAAGCACCGGTTCAAAAAAAAGATACAATTTCTGATGATGTCCGCATACGAGGGTGAATCAGACCCGAAGGTCCACCTGACCAAGTATGCAGACTATATGATTTTGGTCGGTGCCACCGACGCCACTCCATGCCGGAACTTCCCGCTGACCTCGGGGACCGAGCTCACCGCTGATTCTTATCCCTCGCCCCGGGGTCAATTCAATCCTTTGGTCAACTCACGCGGGAGTTCTTGGCCCACTTTTCTGGGTTCGGGTCTTACTTGACCTTGAAGCACCGGCTCGCCAACATACACCAAGGCGAGAACGAGACTGACCAGCAGTACTTAGAAAGATTTGACAAGATCCTGCTGGAAGGTGAGCCGGTGAGTGAGGATACAAAGATAGTTGCAGTGATGGTTGGACTCAAGAAAGGCACCGAACTCTGGAGGGAAATGCACCTCTCATGCCCGAACACTTACACCGAGTTTCGATACAAAGCTGGGGTGTTCGTGGCTATACAGGAGGCACTACTGAAAGAGGTTGGTGCCTCGGAGGAGAAGAAGCCACACGGAAAGAAGTCCGGGGGCACATATAAAGCTCCTCGGAACTTAAAAGCTTTCGGTGATGGAGACGAGTTCAAGGAAAAACTCAACTAAGTACTTACCGTCTCTATCGACCATGTCTTTGCTGCGGTCAAGGACAAAGCAATGCTAAACAAACCTAGGAGGATTCGTCAAGTCCGCACGAAGCTGAACCCCAACAAATTTTGTGCCTACCACCAATCGATCGGCCACTTCACCAGCGAATGTCGTGACCTCCTCAAACAGCTGTGGAAATTCTATGAGGATGGGAAGCTGGCCGAGTTCGTGAAAAAGGCGCCAACAAAGAGAACCAGGATCGAGAGGAAGGAGGTTTCTGATGATGAAGAAGAGGACGAGGACCTCAACATAGGCGAAGAGCACCTCCCCAACCTCAAAAAGACCAAGAGCCAACCAGAGAACTCCTGGTTCTCGAAGAAGTAATTGGAGCTGCTGTAGGTCTCCAGGACGGAAGATCCTCCATTTCCAAAAGACAAAGGAAGGCCGAAGTTCGGGCCATAAATCAAGTCTAGGAAAGTAGCTCCAACACTAAGCTCGCCAGCCAGCCAACAGCCGAGCTTACATTCTCTGCGGCGAACTTGGAGGGGATTCTGACTCCCCACAACGACTCGTTAGTGATAAGTGCCAACATCATGAACGTCCGAGTTCACAAGCTACTTGTGGATACCGGCGCATTCACCAACATACTTTTCAAATCCACCTTAGATGCTTTAGGTGATTTCGAGTCGTATATAGAACCTAGTACTGTGAGGATAGTGCGGTTTGAGGAAGCTATAACCGTCCCCGTAGGCCAGATTAGGTTGAGAGTCCAACTTGTATCGGTTGAGGACCTTGAGAGGAGACTGACTAGGTTAGTAGATTTTCTAATTGTCGACCAGCAGTCTACCTACAACGGGTTCCTTGGCCGCCTATTTATCAATGAATTCAAAGCGGCATGTTCGACCTACTACTATTGTCTAAAATTCCCAGCTCCAAAAGGTGTCGGAACCATTAAAGGTGACCAGAAAAAGGCCCGTGAGTGCTTGCTTCAAATCAAAGATGGCCAAGTTAAAAAAGTTGCGACGCAGGTTCATATCCTTGAAAAAGATGTACAGATTTCAGTAGACGAACCAAACATCCTAGACATCATCTCGACAGAGACCGAGTTGATGGAAGTAGGCGACCTGCCGGAGTCAATGGTGGAAATCGACCAAGTACTGGAACCTGCGCAAGATACACAACTAGCACCCATGGAAGGAGTGGAGGAAACTCAAACTGGCCAAGTGCAGGAACCTGCGAGAGATTTGCAACTTGCGCCTATGGAAGTGGTCAAGGGCACTCAAAGTGAAGAACCTGCGGAAGATCAAGAACTTGTGCCGATGGAGGTTGATCAAGTCCCCCAAGTTGCAGAACCATCCCAGGTTGAAGGACCATCCAACGCAACTTCGCAGGAAGCTGGAAAAGTTGATGAACCTGTCCAAGTTGGAGAAGGTGGTGATGACCTCGAGCCCCGAATCAGCCACTAACCAATGATGATGGAGAACTGGGAGGAGTTCTTGAAGGACCCAAGGTGGAAAAATCAAACGAGGAAGGCCACTCCCGTGGAGGAACTGATAGCGATCCCGGTGGACCCAGAGAGGGACTTGGAACTTTTCATAGATTCCGAGTTGCCAGAACCGTACCGGTCGAAGATGGAGCTATTTCTTATGTCCAACCTGGACGTGTTTGTTTGGTCCCACGAGGATATGATGAGGATCCCATTGGAGCACGCATGTTACTGACTCAACATAGATCTGACGAGGAAACCTGTGCGCCAAAAAAGAAGGAAGTACGGACCAGACAAGTACGAAGCTTTAACCACGTAGGTTAAGAAGTTGTTGGACAACAAGTTGATCAAGGAAGCCTTGTGCCCACAATGGGTCGCAAACCCAGTGCTAGTAAAGAAGCCCAATGGGACGTGGAGACTGTGCATCGACTTCATGGACCTAAACAAGGCGTGCCCAAAAGATAACTTCCCATTGCCGCACATTGATCAACTTGTAGATAGCACTGCAGGCCACGAGATGATGACGTTCATGGATGCCTTCGCAGGCCATCACCAAATAGCAATGCACCCAGATGACCAGGAACATACGACGTTCTACACCAACAAAAACATGTACTGCTGGGAGAGGATGTCGTTCGGACTTATCAATGCCGGAGCTACCTACCAAAGGTTGGTGAACAAGATGTTTGATCAGCACATCGTTCATACCATGGAGGTGTACGTGGACGACATAGTTGTCAAGAGTTTACGAAAGGAGGATCACCTTGACCACCTAAAGCAAGCCTTCGACATACTACTCCACTACAACATGAAGTTAAACCCCAAAAAGAGCAGCTTCGGCGTACATTCAGGGAAGTTCCTGGGGCATCTGGTGAGCCAACGAGGGATAGAAGTCAATTCGCCGCAGGTCAAATGTATCATCGAAATGAGCGCGCTAGATTCAGTGCAAAAGGTTCAAAGGCTGATCGAATGTTTGGCAGCTTTGAACCGGTTCAACTCCAGATCCGGAGACCGGAGTCGTCCCTTCTTCGAAGCAATAAAGGCTAACAGACTAAGGCACAAGGATGATTTCCAGTGGACAAATGAATACCAGAGGGCCTTTGAAGATATCAAAACCTACCTGGCGAATACTCAAATCTTATCAAAACCAGTACCTGGTGAAAAGCTATACTTGTACCTGGCCGCGTCGGAGGTGGCCATTAGCTCCGTCCTGGTTAGAGAAGAGGGCAAAACACACCTACCAGTGTACTACGTAAGCCAAGTCTTACACGAAGCTGAGTTGCGGTACACCCCAACGGAGAAGCTAGCCTATGCACTGGTGATGAGTGTTAGAAAATTGAGGCCCTACTTCTTCGACCATCCGGTAGAGGTGTTGACAACGTTCCCACTACGGCAAATACTGCAACGGTCAGACACTACAGGACGCTTCTTGAAATGGTCACTAGAAGTTAGCCAATACGGTATAACCTACGCACTCCGAACAGCGATCATGGGACAAGCGCTCGCCAATTTCATCGTCGAGTTAACTTTCCCACAAGATCCAACGAGGGGGCGTATAGCTCCGTGGCACCTCTACATCGATGGATCATCAACTAGCACAGCGGCGGGAGCCGGTGTAGTATTAATCAGCCCAGATAGGCAAGTCTTCATCTCCGTGATCCGGTTAGACTTCAGAGCAACCAACAACGTGGCGGAGTATGAAGCATTGATTGCCGGACTTAGGCTATCATTAGCTGTGGGGGCAACCAATCTTCAGATTTTTGGAGATTCCCAGCTAATAATATCCCAAGTCCGGGGGGAGTACGAAGCTAAAGATCAGCAGATGATGACGTACCAGAAGATTGTAGCTCATTTGATCTCGATGTTTACGCAAGTTTACATCAGTCAGATCCCAAGATTGGAAAACACACAAGCTGACGCTCTAGCCCGACTAGCTACCAGCAACGGCGAAGCAGAAGTCACGGAGGTTGTCATCACCAAACTAAAAGACCCCTCGACGTCTGATTATAAAATAAATCAAGCTTCGAGTGGGGGGCAGGGAGATAGTGAAGATTGGCGCACTCCGATCCAAAAATATTTGAAGGACGGGACGGTCCCGGAAGATGCATGGAAAGCTAGTCGAGTAGTGAAGCAGACAGCCAGACATACGATGGTGGACAACCAACTCTACAAACGTGGATTCTCTCTACCCCTGCTCAAATGCTTATCTAAAAAGCAAGGGTTTGAGGTGTTAGAAGAAATTCACGAGGGGATTTGCGGAAGTCACGCTGGAGGGTAAGCTTTGGCATATAAGACAATCAGACAGGGGTACTACTGGCCTACTCTTCGCAAAGATGCCATTAGCTTCTCGCGGAAGTGCCGAAAGTGTCAGCTTTTCACACCTAATATCCACTCCCCAGCTACTTAACTTAAGTTGGTCTTCAGCCCGTAGCCCTTTGCAAAATGGGGTATCGACTTGATCGGCCCATTTCCACCTGGCAGGGGCGGTGTAAAGTTCGTTGTAGTAGCGGTGGATTATTACACTAAATGGGCTGAAGCCGAGGCTCTTACGACAGTGACGCAAGAGAAGATAATCGGTTTCATATGGAAGAATCTGATATGCCGATTTAGACTTCCACAATCGATTGTGATGGATAATGGAAGGCAGTTCGACGGTCAGAAGTTGAGAGAATTTTACAGTTCGTGGAACATCAAGAAATATTACTCAACTCCGTATCAATCACAGTCAAACGGTCAGGTAGAAGCAGTGAACAAAATCCCGAAGCATGTGCGGAAGATCTGTCTAGAAGACAAGAAAGGAACCTGGGCAGATGAACTCCCAAAAGTTCTATGGTCATATAGAACGTCATACCGAGTAAGTGCTGGAGAAACGCTGTTAGCCTTGGCCTTCGGACAGAAGCAGTAGTACCGGTGAAAGTCCAGAACAAAACTTGGAAGGTGGTCAGGTTTGACGAAGAAAAGAACGACGAAGCTTTAGCAGTGGAGAAAGACTTGCTTGAAGAGACTAGAGCTTCGTCAGAAATGAAGAATGTCATCTACAAGCGTAGAGCGGAAAAGTATTACAATTCCCAAGTTCGAGATCGAAAGTTCAAAGTTGGGGAATTGGTACTAAGGAAAAAGTTAGCAACTCCACTGGGTGTATTCGTACCAAATTGGGAAGGACCGTTCCGAGTCACTGCAGCCTGGGCAAACGGGACATACGACCTTGAAGATGCGGAAGGAAATGCTTCATCATACACTTGGAGTGCGGCATACTTGAAGAAGTTTTATCAGTAGAGCAGAATTTTGTAATAGACTAGTCGAAGGTTCACATCAGAAATGTTGATGACAACCTATGTAAATTGAGTTACTAAATAAAGTTAGAAATTTTCAAAAAATGTTATGTCAACTGTTCGAAGCTTCGTAATACACAAGGACTAAGGTCCCAAACGTTATTATCTAAAAGCTCAAGGCAAAGGCCGAAGTGCCCAAGGTTAGCAGAGGTGTCCTTCTTAAAGGATCACCAAGCACCTACTGCCCTAAGTTAGAAAAATTCACAAAAAAGACGGTTAATTCACAAAAAATATGGTTAAAATGTCTAAGGCAAGGTTCGTGAAATCCAATCGCCCAAAGTGAATTAAATAAAGTACAACTCGCTACCCTAAGTGGTTTAAGACGAGCAATTTGCGGCCCTAAGTGGTGTAAGACGAAGAATACGTACTAGTCAAACGAAGGTACAGTTCGTAGTCCTAAGCAACGTAAAACGAACGATTCACTTCTAAAAAATAGAGTAAGACAAACAAATAAGTACCAAAAATATAAAAATGAGTTATTCAAAATATAACGTACGTGATATTTAAATAAACAAGTTGAAACAAAAGGATCGGTTTTCATTCAAAAATAATTGAGAACCTTTCAAGTAAAAAGAAACCTGAAAAATTCTCAAGTACAAAGAGTTGGGCTAGCCACAAAGGTCGGCTAGCTGACCATCTTTAAACTACAAAGCAAGCTACTTCTGGGCGAGCTATACACAGCCCGACGAGCTACTATACCTTGACAAAAAAATAAAAAGGCTATACTAAGGAAAACAAAGAAAAAGCTAAGAGTCTGGAGCTGCGGGAGCTTCGGGAGTTGGAGTGGCGGAGACGTCGGCAGGGATCTCGGGATTGGCGACCTCGGGAGCAACCTCGCCACTAGCAGTTTGGCGATCTTGAGGGGATAGTCGAGGCAACGTGGTGATGTTGCAAGTACACCCACTGGTGTCCAGCTCGCCGAGGTTCAGCATGGCGTCCCCACAAGCTTCCTGAAGTTGTGCTATGGTGGGGGGTGTTCGCTCTTCTTCCTCAGTGACCTCCTCCTCCGCAACGTTCAATTCTGGCACGGGCACAGTGTTTGTAATTTTAAAGCGTGCCGGAACAAAGTCAAGAGGAACCCCAAGCTGGGGAAGGTCGCCAATGTCCAATTCTGTCTCATCCGGGAAGGGAGCCTTGTCCAAGCACTCCTTGAAATCGCCAACCACGGCCGTCAATTCATCATATTTGTGAGCTCGCACCCACCAGATGGTCCTAATAACCTCGGCATAGCACTGGACAAATCCCTTGTCAGAGGCCTCGGCTTTCACAGCATCTAAGCTCGCTAAAGAGGTGGTGTCATTGCGGAGCTCGGCAACTTCATTAATCTTTGCCGAAAGTTCTTCCCTAAGCTTCGTACACTCTTCATCAACAGTTTTGAAAAGGTTGTGCTCCAGCTCAAGCTCCCTCTTGGCCATAGTAAGCTCGCCATCCTTGTCTGTGAGCTTCTGGGCGAACTCCTCCTCCTTGGCTTTAATCTGGGCGTCAGCATTTCGCTGAACGACAGCATACTTCCTTTGAAGCTCGCCCAGTTACTCAAGGGCACTTTTCTCAGCAGCCAAAGATGTTGTGACCTTTTCCTCGGCGAGCTCTAGAGACTTCTTCATTTTGTCAGCATTTTCCGCCAGCTTCAAGAATGCCTCATTCCTCTGCTGGCGACCTTCCTCCAGTTGGGTAACCTGATTAATCACCCTTTGATTAGCAAGAAGAACCCCACTTGCATAGTACATCGAGAGCCAGACATTCTCGATCAGGTTTTGATTCTCCAAGGTCGTCAGTTGAGGAGTTGACCAGTATCGTGGAACCTTACTGACGGTCTGCTGAGTGAGGCCCCTCGGAAGGTTCCACATTGATGTGAGAGAGCGAGATCGCTCATAGGAATGAAGGGCCTCATACCTGTAGGGATGAGCGATGGAAGCGTAGTTGCGAAGTTAAAATACTTGGTCAATGAACGATAAACAAGAGCAACGCAAAGAGACAAACGTATCTGGCGAAATACTTACTGAACTCTCTCGGGATCCCAGCCCAATACTGTATCATCGGTCATCTGGGCCCCAAAGGGCGATTGCGAAGGCAGCGACCTTGGTGTGGGGGCGATTGCCAAAGGAGCAGTGGACTGTGCGGATCCACCTTGGCCAGATCTTGTCCCACCTCGCCCAGTGGGGTCAGATTCTTCATCTTGCAAGGCGAACTTAGTTCTCTTGCGACCTTGGGGATCTTCATCGCCCACTCTTTTCCCGTCACCTCTTTGGAGGACTCTTTTTTTAGAACCTCGCTCGGGGGTAACAGAACCTCGCTCGCCACCTCTGTTGGTCCGAGCGACCTGCGCAGTCTTGGCGGGCACAGAGGTTTTTGCTGGAGCCTTGGTTGGCCACTTCTTAGTTCCAGAGCCTCCAGCATCACCCTTCTTGGCGGCGAGCTCTGCCTTTTTACTCGCCTCTAATGTGAGGGTTGACGGCATTGCCAACTTGTTGGAACGTGGGGGACCCATAGCAAACCGGCGAGTAAGAAGGTGATAGGCTTCCGGGATCTCAACTATTGGGAAGGCGATCCAATCACCACCAGCAAAAAGTTGAAGAAATGTGGTTAGCAATTTGATAAGCTACCCACCTAATTGGCGAGCTTCAGTGAGTTGTAAACCTGGGAGCTCAGGACCTTGAACCGTGAGATGATGCGGCAAGGTGTGAAGCCCAGCAAGTCGGAGGCAATGGTGTTGGCAAAGGTGGGCGACGTCCCGATCCTCTTGGCTCCTCAAGTAGCAAACAGCCCGTACCAAGTCGAATTCAGGGGATATCGAAGGTTTGGCACGACTGGACTTGTGATGCTTCAGACCTACAAAAAAAGGGAAAATTAGATTAGTAAATCTAATTCAACCCACACACACTGAAGTAGGCGACCTACTGCTGGCCTCTCCATATTCATCAGGAGAAAAAATTGGTTCTCCTCGCCCGGAGTAATTGGTAGAAGCTCGCCAATCTCCCCCCATGAAGACGAACTGTTCTTTCCAGTCACGCATCTTGTTGGGAAGGATCCCCAAAAACTTTTCACCCGGGTGAGCTTTAAGATAATAATAGCCATTTGTTCCAAAAATTTCCCAACACATGAAATTAACAACCGCAAGTGTACGGTGTCAATCGTAGGATGGTAAATACGAGTCGATCCCACGAGGAAGGGTTAGTGTAAAAGTGCAATTAAATGGTTTGGTTCTTTCTAGAAAAATCACTTAATTAAAGGTGTTGTTGAACTTAAGCTATTCTAAATTACCCACTAAAAATATCACTAGCTAGAAAATAGAAATAGCAACCAAATAAATGATCAATTTAAGTTTCAATGCAATCTTAACTCAGAAAAATAACAACTAACAATCAATAAAAGAAAAATAGGTTCCAAGGCATTTGCAATATCTAGAAATCCATTTATGGTTAAAGACTCACTCAAATGGTATTGTGTGTGTTCCTATAGGGATGATCACTTAAGTAGTACTAATTAATTTTTCAATCTAATTAACCCAAAGGAAACAACAACAAACTTGTATCTCTACCTCACAAATTGTTGCAACCCAAAATAGCATTTAGGATCATTAATTCCCTCCCAATAAATTAATCATTTCTCAAGCTCATAATAAATTGGGTCGTGCACTCAAGTTCTATTAGTTAGTCCAATTTCTCAATCTAAACCAACTAACAACAAATAGCACATCATCATTTGCAACTAGCAACATGATTTCAAATTGAAATAGAGCACATAAATAGAAATAGCCACACAAATACCAAATAAACAAGAAATTAACTCATAAACTTCAATCTAAATATTTACAAGCCCTAGAACCAAAAGTTTTATAGCCAACAATTAACATAGTCTCAACAATTACAAAATTTAAAATGAAAAAAAAAATAAACATGGAAAATAGAAAGCTTAGTCTCTAGCGGTTGATGGAGAGTGAAATTCCAAGCTCAAATCATGTCTTCATGCTTCAAAATGGTAGAAAATGAAGAAGAGAAGTGAAAATACCTATGAGTGTGTGTGAGTATGTGTAATTTCCGGCTGCCTCAGTGTAGTTGGTTTTCTCAAATGTGAGAAATTTGGATATTTATACCTAGAGCTCAAGAATCACCAAATAAAAATCCCTCAAATTCCCCCTATTTTCGTGGAATTTAGAAAATTACCCCAGCAACTCTTCTTGGAAGAAAACGTTTTCCCTCTGTGCAGCACTTCTTTAAGTTGTAACACTTTTCTTCAAATGGAGACTTCAAGCAATGGTCGAGTGGAATGAAGGCAGTGAGCGAGCGAAATCACTCTACATCCGCTTCACTCGAGCACTGTACATCCGCTTAGTCGAGCGATGTTTCTGCTATGATCGAGCGAATGAAAAACGTTTCTCATTTCAGCGCTTCTTCAAGTGGGTATAACAACTTTACCTTTCTCTTCAATTGAGCAATGCAATTCAGACAAGCATTGAATTTCAGCCTGAGTGACTCCAATTTCCAGTGGTTTTCCTCTCTCTTTCTGAATTTCCAGCGGTAGCAGTAGCATCGCGAACAGGGGTGGCTTTCTTCTTCATTTCTTCAGCGCCGGCTTCGGCGAATTGGGACAGTGGCAGGGTGCTGTGGGCTGTAGTAGCGGCTGTGATCTGCTGCTGTGCGCGGCCTCCTCAATTCCGGCGGCGCTTCTTGGCTGAGCAGTGGTGCGACAGAGAGGATTCAAGGCAGGGGGCTGTGCTATTTCTCCGGCGATTGGGTTTTTGTGAGCAGCGAGAACAGGGGTGTGGGCGTGCGGTTGTTGCTTCTTTCTCCGGCGGCAGAATGGTGGTAGGTGGTGAAGATTTCCGGCAAACATTAATTGAGCAGATGACATGGTAGTTGAGAATTATGAGGAGAAAATTAGGCCACGTCTTCTCTCTTTCTTTCCTGAAATTCTCGGTCAAATGAATTGGAATTAGTCTCAATTGCCAATAACACTATCAGCCTACCTTTCCAAATTACAAATGGGCTTTGATTATCTTGCTTTCAAATTGGGCTAAAATTAATTAAATAACTTTGGGCCTCAATTCAACTTCAATTAAGATCACATGGACTGCACATATTCAGCTTAAAATAAAAATAGCATGAAATCTTGGTTCCAACTCTCATTAAATTTATGGCTTTGCATTAAATTAAAACTTGCTTAAAGAATTTCACAAATTTTTCTACAAAAATAGCAAAACACATCTTTTCTCATTTTAAGCACAATTGATTAAAATCAAGTGATAAAAGCATGAAATCACAATTAAAATATACAATAAAAGCACACTAAAATCATGCAATCTTCACCCGAATCACCATTGCCGTCCTTTGCCTGCCGGGTTACGGTGAACAATTCGTTGAGCTCTGCCGTAGTCAGTCAATTTTCATGACCCTATAATCCGAAGATCGCCAACGTCGCCAACAAACTGCTCCAAGCGTTGGGAGTGAGCTGTGTAATGGCGAGGTTGTTGTTCAATAGGAATTGGCCGATGATCGGGTGCAGGGGCAATGTAAGCCCGGCCTCGAGGGTATGGACGTTAATGGCGGTCAGCCCAGCTGGAGGTGCATCAGCTAGCTCCTTCTTCTGTGGGGCATAAAGGAAGATATCGAGAGGAATCCGATACTTCTCGCGGAGTTGGGAAAGTTGGTACTCATTTATGACACTTTGGACCCCGCTTGCCTTATAGCTGGACTTATCCTTCGCATCTCGGAAAGTTCGCTCAAGAAGGTCGAAGTTCGCCACATACTCGGCGACGTACCCTTCCCAATCAAAGGCATGCATAACCTCATCAGAAACTTGATGCTCGGGAAGTTGAGGAAAGGGGAAACCAATGGATTGAAACCAGTCAATTGTAACCTCCTCAAAGTCGCCTCCTTGTTCATCCACCTCGGCGACCTCCTCCACCTCCTCAACGACCTCTTCATTACCGCTAGTCTCTCTCTCTTTAGGGGCGACCTCCTTTTCGTCCCCCCAAACCTCACGATAAATGGAGCTGGAAGCTTTTTGAACGGGCTCAGACCGAACCTAGCCCGAAAGCTCGCCACAAGTTGGGCGAGCTACAAAATTAGCCTCAGACCCGGACTCGATAATAATAGGGGGTCATTTGCCGAATGGGGGCATCGTCAGTCATAGGTCGCTTCTCAAGATTACGATTAGAAAGGGTTCTGCTTGATGACTGAGTCGACATGGTTAAGATGGAGTCCTAAATGTTCTAAGTCCGAAGAAAGTCTCAGTTGCCGGAGTCTCAGGGTGTAGGCGATCGGAAAACCCAAAAGTCACCGGAAATATACAGAATTTCCAAAAACTTGAAAGAGATAAAGGAAAAAAGACAAAGAAATCTGCAAAAGAAAGAGATGAAGGACAGAGAAATGGTTTATCTACCTTGAGGGATCCTCAAATTTCGTCGGAAGCAAAGGAAGTAATCACCGGAGATTGCTCTGGAAGTTTGAAGGAGTAAAAGTGTAAAATGAATTTGATTTCTGGTATTTATAGACACAAGGGCGAGCTTCAATATTCAGAAAGTACGAGGACCTATTTGCAAAGATTTGAAAGTAGTGGCATGATGGGCGCGGGAAATGAGACCTAAAAAGGCGTGCACGATGCCTCGAATCTCGCTTCGCGTCAGCACTTCCACCGCCTCAATGAAGCTCGCCCATAAGCTTGGCACCCTACCTAGAAGTAGTTCACCTACACTCAAGCCTTCGTCTATAAGAGACAAATCAGCTCGCCCACACATTAGAAATATCATGATGTGAGCGAGCTGGGGGGCAAATGTTGATAGGCGAACTACCCAAGAATAATCACGAGGTTAATTAAGGTTAAGAAGGTCACCGAGATGTATGGGAGCTACGTCACCAACCTTGACTAGAGACAACATGGGAAAGCTCGGCGATAAAAGATAGAAGCTCGCCCAGACTCAGGATAGTTCAAATCAGAAGACCAACCACACCAAGAGAGAGAAGTTCACGGGCAAGCTTTCCCCTTAAAAAGGTAGCTCGCCCATATCTGTGAAGACCAAGCAAGAGTCCACCTCTGCAAGGCCTTGAAGCTCGCCTAGAAGCTCGCCTAGACTAGGGACATAGATAACGTGTATATAAGGAGCAAGTAGACATGTAGTAGGACGAAGCTTTGAAAAGGAAAGCATTGTAGTGAGTAAAGACAAGGGTCAGGGACACTTGTCAACACCTCAGGCCAAGTAGGCTGATAAGGTGTCACCTCACACATGCAAACATATAAATATGTCTCACATGTACCTTTCTCTCTTGAAGTTTTATAATACACATGCACTTTCTCTTACTAGCTCTCAACTCTCTCTCTACCCATAAACATTCAAGAACAAATATTTAATCTAAATTATTGTTTGACAGAATCAAAGGATAAACAACCATTAATCCACTCATTAGCAAAATCTATCAACAGCAACAATAAAATTGGCAAGGTGAAAGGGAGTGGTTCTTTCAGGATGAAGCTGCATGATGGAGTGGATATAATACTCTCAAATGTGAGGCTTGTGCCAGAACTAAAGAGAAATCTGATCTCCCTGGGTTCATTGAATCAACTGGGTTATGAATTCAACACTGAGGATGGTTTCATCCTGATTACAAAAGACAACAAGATATACATGAAAGGCAAGAAAGTTAATAGATTGTATATCTTGATTGGGAGCACTTCTACTTGTTCAGTAAACAATGTTATGGATAGCACTGAGGCTATGATATAGCATAAGAGATTAGGCCATATTGGAGAAAGGGGACTCCAAGAATTTACTAAGCAGAAGGTGTTTGGGGAAGGAAAGGTGGTGAAACTGAAACTCATGGAGGTGGAAGATACTTCATGACAATCATTGATGTCTTCAGCGGGAAAGTATGGGTGTTCATACTAAAGCAGAAAAGTGAAGTCTTAGCAAAGTTCAGAGATTGGCTCAGTGAACAAGAAAATAAAAGAGGAAGATCCATTAAACATATCAGGACTGATAATGGATTAGAGTATGTATCAGAGGAGTTCAACAATTTCTGCAGAGAAAAGGGGATTACAAAACACATGACAATTCCTACAAATCCTCAGCAAAATGGCCTTGCTAAAAGGATGACTAGGACTATCCTGGAAAAGGTCAGGAGCATGTTGTTAGATGCAAAGTTACCCAAGGTGTTTTGGGGGGAGACAGTAAGTACAACTTGTTATCTCATTAATAAGTCACCATCCTCAGCAATTGAGTTCAGGACACCTGATGTCCTAAGGGAGTAACAGGATACAAGTTATGGTGTTCAGAACCTGGGCATAAAAGGTGTATTGTCAGTAGAGATGCGACTTTTAATGAGAAAGTCATGGGATACAATCAACCCATAAGCACTCAAGACTCAGTTGGTATTCTCTCAGAAGAAGGTTTTCAGGTTGAGGTGGAGACTCCTGACAGAAACTCAGGACAAGCAGATACTGAGGCATATGAAAACTCAAGAAGGCCTCAGGAGGAGTCTGAGGAAAGTGATACTGATGAATATTCTGACCACTCAATTTCAGAAACTGAAGGCCAAGATCTCATGAACTATAGTCTAGCAAGAGAAAGACACATGAGAAGCATACATCCTCCAGCTAGATTCGGTCAAGCTGACATGGTGTCTTATGCCCTGACAACTGCTGAAGAAGTAGAGCATCAGGAACCACAAAGCTAAGTTGAAGCTGTGCCAGGAAATGATAAAGAAAGATGGATACTGGCAATGACTGAAGAACTTCGGTCATTAGAGAAGAACAACACTTGGACCCTAGTCAGTTCCATGTGGATCTTCAAGAAGAAATCTGAAATGAGGTCAGGAAGAAAAGAGAAGCTGAGATACAAGGCAAGACTTGTGGGCAGAGGTTTCACTCAGAGGGAGGGTGTAGATTTCAATGAGGTATTCTCACCAGTTGTTAAACATTATTCAATAAGAATTTTATTGTCAAAGGTAGCTCGGGAGGACTTAGAGCTTCAGCAGTTAGATGTCAAGACATCATTTCTACATGGAGATCTTGAAGAGACTATACACATGCAACAACCTGAAGGTTTCATTTTACCAGGAAATCAGGACAAGGTTTGTCTACTGAAGAAGTCACTGTATTGACTGAAACAAAGTCCTAGGCAATGGTACAAGAAGTTTGACAGTTTCATGATCTCCACAGGCTTTACTAGGTGCAGATATGATAGTTGTGGCTATCTTGAAAATTAAGGAAATGAAGTACTTACATATCTGTTGCTCTATGTGGATGACATGTTGGTTGCAAGCAAAAGTCCTGATAGAATTTAGAGGTTAAAGGTAAAACTCAGCAGCACATTTGACATGAAGGATCGGGGCAATGCGAAGAGGATACTGGGCATGGAAATCATTAGAGATAAGGACAAAGGAAGGTTGTTCTTAACTCAGAAGGATTACATTCCGAAAATACTCAAGATGTTCAACATGCATGAATCCAGGATTGTATCTACTCCACTTGGCCAACAATTCAGACTAACAACAGACCAGTGTCCTAAGTCAGTAGAAGAAAAGGCACAAATGAGTAAAATTCCTTACTCAAATGGAATTGGTAGCATAATATATGCTATGGTGTGTAGCAGGCTAGATTTAACACATTTAGTCAGTGTGGTCAGTAGATTTATGGCAAATCCAGGAAAGATACACTGGGAAGCTTTTAAGTGGATCATGAGATACTTAAACGGAACTGAAAATTTGGGGTTACTCTTCGAGAAGACTAAGGACAGCACACAACCTCTTTAAGGATATGTAGATTCAGATTATGCTGGAAGCATTAATACAAGAAAATCCTTAACTGGTAATATGTTTACTTTATATGGTACATCAATAAGTTGGAGAGCAGTACTCCAATCAGTAGTGGCACTCTCAACTACTGAGGCTGAATATATTGCCATGACTGAAGCTGTAAAGGAAGCAATATGGCTCAATGGTATGATTAAAGAATTTGGAATAAGGCAGAAGGAAGTTGCGGTTCAGTGTGATAACTAGAGCACAATTCATCTGGTCAAGCATCAGTTCTTTCATGAAAGATGCAAGCATATTGATGTGGAGCTTCATTTTGTGAGAGATGTGGTGGAGAAGAAAGTGATTTCAGTGCAGAAGGTTTCTACTGAAGATAATGCAGCAGATATGTTGACTAAGGTCCTACCTACATCCAAGTTTTGATACTGTTTGGAGCTGATCAAGTTACAGTAGTGGGATGTACCATGAGTTAGGTCCTGAGATGAAGAGAGGAATGGGGAAACCCACTTACTTTGAGCTGGAGAATTGTAATGTGTAAAAGAAAGCTGAGTTTGAATCCTGAATACTAATCCTGAAGTATTGTTTTTTAGATCCTGAGACAAGATCCTGAACCTGAAAGAAACGGATCCTGAGCCTGAGCGAAGGCTTGATACTGAGCCTAAGTGCACTGATCCTGACACTCATCCTGAGTGTTCAGATCCTGAAGGCACTTATCTACTGAAAGTTCAGTTACCTAAAGGGATGATCCTGAATTACTTATCCTGAGCCGAGATCACCTACTTCCTGAGACACTCATCCTGAAGTCATATCCTAAGGTGACAGTTATGAATAAAACAGAGTATGATGAAGACTACTTTAACAGAGTGATAAAGTCGATTATTTGAGTTGTTGGAGGAGTAATCCTATTGAACGATTGTTCAGTTATTCTTGACAGTTATAACCATGCAATTAATTTGATTGGTTATGAGATTATAGTCGGTTAAGGGTATGCGCATTCAAACCAGAGCTAAAAACACAGAACAACACAATTATTGAGCGATACTTTGAGAGAAGCTTTGTATTCTGTAACTATTATCCATTGATTAGTGAAGTGAAGAACCCCATCCGTGGACGTAGATCAATTTGATCGAACCACGTAAATTCTTTGTTCTTTAATTTTTTATTTTTTTGCCATTTGTGTTCATCGGAGTTCTTCGTAAATCTGGTTATTACTTGAATATTCAAAGTCTTGTTGAAATCGATAATTTCACGACAGTATCACTACTAAATTAAAGGTAAGATTATCTTTTATGTTTTTCCTATAAAAAATCTTCTCCCAATTTTAAAAGCTAATACTCCCTTTATTCACCAAATTGTTTTCTACTTTTTTATATTTGTCCACAAATTTTTTTCCTTTCTTTAT
>JAPKLY010002887.1:0-21696 GCA_026898435.1 Prunella vulgaris | reverse complement strand
CTTTATCTTTCGGGTCGGGTTGATATGCTGATGATTGAAAGGACGCTACAATACTTGATTGCAACTGGAATGGTTAGTGTTTATACCAATATAATTTAATCTTTCTACTTCGGAATTAATACCAAAATCGTCCCATAACTTTTTCACTTTTTTTATTTGGTCCCATAACTATGTAATATTTCAATTTAGTCCCATAATAATTCAAATCCAACCAAATTAGTCAGGGAAAAATGTTTTTTTAGGACCGTAATTATAGGGTAGTTGGAATTTAAGGACAATATGTTTTTGAGGTGGGAAAAGTAGGACAATATGTTTTCAAGCTTGGAAAAGTAGGACAATATGTTTTCAGGCTTGGAAAAGTAGGACAATAACTTTGGAAAAGTAGGAAAAGTAGGACAATAACTTTGAAAAGTTGTAAATCTAGGCCAATTTTTCAAAGTTATTGTCCTACTTTTCCAAAAGTTATTGTCCTTCTTTTCCTACTTTTCCAAAGTTATTGTCCTACTTTTCCAAGCCTGAAAACATATTGTCCTACTTTTCCAAGTTTGAAAACATTTTGTCCTACTTTTCCAACCCCGAAAATATATTGTCCTACTTTTCCAACTACCCTATAATTACGGTCCTAAAAAAACATTTTTCCCAAATTAGTCACATAACTATGTAATGTTTCAATCGAGTCCCATAACAATTCAAATCTAACCAAATTAATCCCATAACTATGTAATGTTTCAATTTAGTACCATAACAATTCAAATCTAACCAAATTAGTCCCAAATTTGTTTATGTCATTTCCGGAGATTTGAGACTAATTTTCTTATATTTGAATTGTTATGGGACTAAATTGAAACATTACATAGTTATGAGACCAAATCGAAAAAATGGAAAAGTTATGGGATGATTTTGAAATTAATTCCTTCTACTTCTATATTTAGGAAAATCTCGAATAAATACCCTATATATTGACCATAATTATGAATATATTCTATATTACTCTTTTTTAAGAATTTTTTTAGTATATGGAGATAAAAAAAATTCGTCCCATAACTTTGAGTGTCCAGTCCAAAAAATTTTGTCTCTTTGATTTTAGTCCGTAATTCTTTGAATTTGTCCAATGTTGGTCCCATTTTTACCGAAAAAGTGTAAATAATATTATTTTTTGCCATGCACGACACATCTAGTGGTTGAATTTGGGGTTTTCCGAAACTCTTGCTGATGCTGCTGCCAAATAATCAATTTTTTCTTTCATTTTGGGGTTATCCGCAAGGATGATGGAAAGTTTCAAATTCAACCACCATATGCACCGTGCATGGAAAAAAAATATTATTTTTACTTTTTTGGTAAAAATAGGATCAAAATTAGACAAACCCAAAAACTTACGGGACCAAAAGCGAACAATCAATAAATTATGGGACCAAAAAACTTTTCTTTTTCTTTAGTATATGTAAGTGTCCCACCACAACTGGCTGAATCGGTTTCAATATATCCAATAGAATAGACGTGGACACTTTTTTTTTTCTTTTCAAAAACATAAAGAACATTTTCATGTGTCTCCACATCAGCTATTGATTTGAAACTGATTTTAGCCAGTATTAATTGGGCATTTTAATTAAGAAACAAAAAGATATAGGAAAAAAATTAAGTAGTGGTCAAAATACAGAGCATTTATATAATTACAACATATTATGATAAGACGCATTTTTACAAATTTTCCCTTAAATATATTTTGGATATTTTTTAAGATTGATCTTATTAAAAAAAAATACACATGTAGTGCACAAATACAATTTAGATTGATAATGTTTCTCTGTACCATATAAAATCTAGTGAAAAAGCACATATAAAAACTAAATTTTTAACCCAAAATCTTTTTTGCCAAACTGTAGAAATTAAATTAGATTCTTTTTCTCAATTATGAATTTAAACTAAATGAGGGCTTAATTGGCCTAGATTTATAACTTCCCAAAATTATTGTCCTACTTTTCTAATCTCGAAAACATATTGTTCTTAAACTACAATTACCTTATAATTACAGTTCTAAAAAAATATTTTTCCGTAGTTTCCAAACTAGGGTACAAGAGAAAAACAGTTTCCAACCCTAATCCAACAAGTTTTCAACTTGGGCATAAAAATATTTGATAAATTTTTTTGGTCCCATAACTTATTGAGTGTCTGACTTTGGTCCCAAAAATTTTAAATTTTAAATTTTGGTCCCATAACTATTTGTGTTTGCCCAATTTTGATTCCATTTTTAACGAAAAATGTAAATAATGTCATTTTTGCCATGCACAACGCATATTGTGGTTGAATTTGGAATTTTCCAGCACTCTTGCTGATGTGGGTGCCAAATAATTAATTTTTTTTTTTTTTTTTTTTTTACTTATTTTTCCTATATTACTTAAACACTAATGAAATAATAAAATATCAGCAAAGATGATGGAAAATTCGAAATTCCACTACCACGTGCATCGTGCATGGCAAAAAACAATATTATTTTCACTTTTTTCGGTAAAAATAGGACCAAAATTGGACAAACTCTAAGAGTTACGGGACCAAAATCGAAAATTTAAAATTTTTGAACAAACAACGGACAGTCAATAAGTTATGGGACTAAAAAAAATTTCTCGTGAAAGTATCATAATTGCACAAATAGATCATTTTTGTACGATTGGGCGAAAAAGATCTTCTCCCTAAAATCAATCATTTACGGAAGGTGTATGATCTTGTTGATAGGACTCCGAAACAGACAACAACCCATATTTAGGATTTGTGTATACATCGTTCCAAGAGCGTGCTACATTTGTATCACATGGTAATACAGCCCGATTAGCCAAAGAGGGCGGGGATCCGGTTCTTGCAAACATATGTGGGACTATTGGTGCCGATGAAAAGCGTCATGAGAATGCATACATTAAAATTATTGAAAAACTTCTCGAGATCGATACAAGTGAAGCTATGATAGCTATAGGGAAGATGATGAGAAAGAAAATCACAAT
This sequence comes from Prunella vulgaris, assembly GCA_026898435.1. Taxonomy (NCBI): domain Eukaryota; kingdom Viridiplantae; phylum Streptophyta; class Magnoliopsida; order Lamiales; family Lamiaceae; genus Prunella; species Prunella vulgaris. Next base: position 18,703 of record JAPKLY010002887.1, on the reverse strand, counting down.
GCCAGCTCACTTGATGACTGACGGACAAAACCCGGACTTATTCAAGCATTTCGCGTTCCTTGCACACAAAATCGGAGTTTATAAACCTGATGATTACGTGGATATTTTGGAGTACTTGATCCAACGGTGGAGATTGGAGAAGCTAGAGGGACTATGTGGTGATGCGAGGCGTGAACAAGATTTTGTATGTAACCTAGGGCCTAAGATGAGGAAACTAATGGTGAGAGCCGATGAAAGAGCAAAAGATTTCGAAGGATTGAAATGTAGTTGGATTTTTAATAGAGAACTAAATTCTTAGGTTAAGAAATGCCTCTCATGTTTAACTAAATGTATTGATGCAATCTGCAATAATAAGAAGTTCCTAAATTAATAGTGAATTAACTACTACAACCAATCTAGATATGTTGCAAAATGCCTGTACCTGTACTTGGATTATTTTTTGCATGAAAATGTCTTGGGCAAGTAATGTCAAATGTTGCGCGGTGATGCTTTTCTGATTGAGTAAAGTTTAGAGTAGACGTGTGAAGAGAATAAAAGTATGGGTGATTTACTATACGTTCAAAAAAATCATTATATTTACAAATAGGTTCACAATATTTGCACAGAAGCACATTTTTTTTCTGCACAGCATCTATTTGTAATTATAGTGACTTTTGTGAATCTATATGTAAATCACTCAAAAAGTATTACGAGTAAATTGTGTAAAATATGATGATTCTGGTCAAACGTGGATAGCTCAACTGGTTAGAGCTCCACTGTCTAGGGTCTTGGGTTCGAGACACAAAGAAAAAACAAATTGTTCCCTCTTATGGTGGGGTGGTGGTTCTCTTGTATAGATTGCGGTTCTAGCTGCGGTGCGGTTCTGGAGTGCAGTTTTCAGGTGGTCTCCCTCTTACTGTGGTTGCGGTTCCGGTCTATAGCGAAACGAAATGATATGTCATATACCCGTTATTGCAATTAATTATTTTAAAAAATTATTGTAATTGATTATCTTTCGGAAAAAAATATGATGATTCTGATTCCTTTTCAAAAGAAAATTTGCTCATTAGGGTCATATTTACATCAATTTGTGCTCATTTTGAGATTAATTTCTAGAGTTTTGCATGCATATAGGACCTTAATTACTATCTATTTTGATAATTGTTATTTGAGCTCCATTGAAAGATTATTAGACGCCAATTTGAAATCGACGCCTCCATTTCAGAAATCGCCGTCGCAAGCCAACACACCACCGGAATACTCAACCTCTGAAACCACACCACTGATAACCGTCGCGCACGACTCCACCACACTGCTACAGCCCATTTCCACCGGAAGCCGCCGCCTCATCACTCACGCTGTCCCTACAGCCGTGCCGCCTCTGTTCTCAATCCTCGCCGGAGATCCGCGAAGCAACAGCAATCCAGGCCATCTTCCCTCTGCACTGCCGGAATTCCCGATCCCCGCAGAATTCGTCGCGCATTTGACGGCATACTTCCGTGCCACTGCTCAAAGTCCGCCTCTGTTTGCCCGGAAACCGCCATTGATGCTCACAGCCCCCGACGAAACCGTCGCGAAACCACCAGCGAAGCCGCAAATGCCTGGAAACAAACCGCTCATCCTACCTCTGCCAGATCATCACCGGAATCTGCAAAGAAGCTCGACGCTGCGAGCACAGCGACGGAAATCGCCCTTCACAATCGCCGTTCGCCGATCCCGCCTGGAAACCACTTCTCAATCCGTAACCACTGCTGGTAATGAGGAAGGTGGGCCACATTTTCTTAATTTAATTTAAGTTAGCCCAATTGGCTTATTTTATCAGGTCCATTTGTTAAAAGCCCATCTCATTTGAAGGATACATATATTTATTTGACGGATCATCACGCCACTAGGGCAGTAGATAGTAGGGCACTGGCAGTAGGTTAGATTAGGGAAGGCACAGAGTAGGATTAGTAGGTAGTAGATTAGGAGTAGAAGAGGGATTAAACAAAACTTTCGTTAATTTTAATTTATTAGGATTAGTTTCAGTTCTTATTTTGGGATTTGCAGAGATTATTTTGATTATTCTACTTTCATTTCAATTTCAATATTTAATTAGATTTTATATTATTTCAATTGTTACTGCTATGATTTTTTTATGTTTGATTTATTTATGTTAATTGGTATGATTTTTTTGTCTCTGTTATTCCTGTTCACCCATTATTTATGTGTTAGGCCTTTTGCTTTAGGTGAAAGAAATTATGTATCATTATAGTCTTTGACTTCAATTTCTTTTGTAGGTTCTCTAATGAGATGAGTCCTTTTAATGGGTCACTGAGATACTTGGAGTTTTAATTTCTATTGATGAATATTTGAGTCCTAATCACAACAATACGAGAGTTGAGTGAGAATGGTAAGATTATTTACTTGATAGTAATGGATTCTAGGATTGAGTTAATGTTTCTAGGACATTGAGAGATGCTTAGAAACTAAGAACAAGATTACTAGGGTGTTGATATATGAATGAGAGTTCTATTTCAGCAGGACATTAATATCTCACTTACTCATTAGATAACCTTTATAAAGGAATTTTAGGCATTTGATTGTAATTGGTACATAGTGGTATTCACCCGAAGCATTTTATTATTTCTGCACATTTTAGTTTAGGTTTATTTTCATATTCTTGATTCGTTTCAATTATCTGCTTTAGTTAGTAATTAGATAGAAACTCAAACTTGCATTTTCATTCTTATTTATTTGATGTCAAGGCTCACACACAATTCTTAGGATTAGACTTGTCTCATTGCTTCCATTAGGTTCGATATTTATAACTTGGTCAACTTACCACTACACGATCCTATACACTTGTAGAAAAATGCATTTGTGTGCGAACACAAATCGCTAGTCAATTCCAAGTAATATACACCCTCCTATTCAATTTAAAGGACATTTGCACTTAATTATCAATATAAATTAATTATATATATTCAGGTGGGTTAGCTCACCTGACTAATGTGGGTGGATTTGGTCAGGGAGATGCAGAAATAGTACTTCAAGATCCATTACATGTCCAAGGTCTTTTGGTCTTCTTGGCATCTGTTATGTTTTCCTTTGGGCTCCTCACTTGAGTGATTGATCCGGGTTTGATTCTCTCCGTAAACGAATTAAAGGAGATATAAGGTTGACTTGAAGAGAATTTTTTGAGTATTTGGGGACTTGGTGGACTAACTTCTAACTATTAATAGAACAACTAACATTGGCATATATATATATTTTAAGTCCTAGGTTAAATGCACCCACATCTATTAGGGCATCTCCAACAATGCTTTATAATGAAGGATACTCCTGGATTTAGAGTATTTCAGCACTCCAACCACACTCTAAAAATTATATGGAAGATGAAGGATTACAAAAAATCCTCTATATTTAGAGTATTCCATCCTTATTTTGGAGGGGATAAATTACAAAATGCATGGTTCACAAAATTGACACTAATTACAAATTGGTTCTGTGGAGAAAAAAATATGCTTCTGTGCAGAAAAAAATTATACTTTTGTGCAGAAATTGTGAACTAATTTATAAATATAACTACTTTTTTGAATCAATATGTAAGTGACCCTTTTAGAGGATGGTTTTAATTACAATATTGCTATTTCTTTATCTTTTTATTTTTATTATTTGATCATTTTTTATTAAATGATCTATTACGCCACGAAGTTTTCATTAAAAATTAAAATAATTACGTTTAACATTAAGAATATCATGTTTTATATGACATTTTTAATTTTGTATATCTTTAAATGTATTAAGTTAATTGAAAGAAAGAAAAATAGAAAATATAATTATATAGATTGTTATTGTTGGAGAAAATTTTTGATATAGAGTACTCCATACTTCAAAATGAAGAATAGAGTACTCCAAAATAGAGAATGTTGTTGGAGATGCCTTTAGTAATACACACATTAGATGAGTGGACACACTGTAAAAATAGTACACCCACTTTGTGATGACATTTTTAACCTTCCTAAAAAAATCCTAATTTTCTCTCTCCCTCAAGTTTCGGCAACTGTGTGGTGTGCACCCACAACCATTTTTTTCTTAATCTGTTCTCTCTTCTCCCATTTCTATTTTTCACGCATGTAACCCTCTTTTCATCTCTCCATTTTCTTCTCTTTCCTTCCCCCTCCTTCCATTTCTTCCATCAATTTTCTCCATTTCTCAGCTGGCACCCCTCACTTCACACTTATTCATCTTCTTCTCCGTCTCAATTATCTCTAACCGATTTCAAAATATACAAGTTTTTTTTTTATAATTATTTTCTCTGTTTGTTCTCATCTTATTAAAATTTTGATGTTTTATGAAAGTATGTAAAGTTCTTGGTTTTTTTTTTTTAAATTTTTGTCTTATTTAAAAAATATTTGTTGAAATTTTGTTCCATTTCACGGTTTGTTCGATTTTTTTTTTTTTGGAAAAAAGGATCGGAAATGAAACAATACTTCAGATCTGGTTTTCCGAACAAAAATTACAAGTTTTTTATTTAGAATTTTTTTTTTCCATAATAGGGCTCTCCATAATTATTGCAACAGCAGACTCCATGTCTCATCGAAAGTTCTTTTAAAAATAAGGGCGAGTGCATATTTTGGAAAGAAGGAAGTCACAACCTTCTTCATATTCTCTTTCCATATTTTTTTTTCAAAATATGAGATGGGTGCATCAATATCTTTGTGTTAAGTATTGAGGGCTTGTATGTCTTTTTATATACTACTAAAATGAGTATTATTTTAAGGTGTGTGTACCAAAACATGTGGATACATATAACCTAGGCCATATTTTAATAAGTAATGGAAGCTTAGTAATATAGCAATTTCCGGCCCAATGGGGTTAATGAAGGAAAGGCCCATTATGTTGGTTGGTTAGACTAAGCCATTGTTTGGTTAGCCCAATTTAGCATCAGCAGAGCAAATTAAAAAAGACCCGGATATTCTCCCCCATAATTGAGTAGTTCACCCCCGTTCACTTCACCAACCTATAAGAAACCCACATTTAAATCATTCAAAAATCGAAACTTTTACCTTTGTCCATTATAACTTGTCATGGACATTCACGGGGGCACGCATGTGGGTTCAAACCCTCCCTTCTCCGGCGTGCGCTCGTCCCTCCCTTCTTTGGCGGCGCGCCGGTTAGTCCCTTCTCCGGCGCGCGGGTTCACTGAGGCGCGGGGTTTTTGCTTTGAAATGGAGTGGGGTGAATTTGCAAATCAATTAAGTCATATAATGGTAAGGATTATTTACAATAAAAAGAAAATATAGTGTGGTGAAGTGAATGAGGGGGGTGAACAACTCAATAATGGGGGAGAGAATATCCGGATCCTTAAAAAAGTTATTTGGGCGGTTAATTAGCCCATTTGGTTAGCACATATAGGGCTTTAGATATGAGTGAAATCCGGGCTGGATTGAAAAGAATCCTTTCAGACCTAATAGCCAATCTGGCCGACCGTTGCCTGCCTTTTATCTGGGGCTATTTTAGGACCCCGACTATATACCCCTCCAATTTTATGAGATACACCTACATACATTAATCAAATATCTGTTTTACTTATTTTTATATAAAATAAATTTAATTAAACATACATTAATTTTAATACATCTATAAAAAATAATTGTTAAATACTCCCTTCATCCCGTAGGAATTTGCACCTTACAGGACAACACATTTTTTAAGGAAAATGTGTTTTATATATAAAGTAATGGTATATGGGAAGAGACTGTAAAATTGTTGCAGAAATTTAGAGATTGATCTGCATGGCTTGGAAAAATTATTGTGCGGTTCGAAAACGGGGGAAGTGAGAAGGTGGAGTTGATGCGTTGAAAGGGGTAAATCAAACTAGGTGTATCTTATAATATTGGAGGGGTATATAGTATTTTATGCACCAAATTGAGATTTTTGAACCAACCACAGCCTAAGTGGAAAGGCCAATTCCAATTTCTTACAGGCAACACAACCACCATCTACAGCTCACGTTTTGAAGCCATTGTCGCCGGAATTCGAAGAAGCCATGGCCGGAAAGTCACCACAACTCCAGCAATTCGACCATTGCCGTGTTCCACTGCTGAAAGCCAACGACCGTGCTCCAGCACCAACAGTCAACTGCACATCCATGGCCCCAATTCACACAACCAATTGAACCAGCGAAGAAGACGCCCGTCGTCCTCGCTCACCTATGTCACCGGAAGATAGAACCACTGTCCGGAAGCACAGATTTGAAGCTACCATATCACAGGGTGCAATAAAATTAGAATAAAAAAAAATTTAATTCATTTTCAAATTTACCGTTTACACAAGCACTGCAGACAAAAACTCCCAATTTTCACGGGCCCGTGAGTGATGCATTATAAATATGAAGTATTTCTTTTTTTTTTAATAAAAATGAGATTAATATTGAATAATCTAATAAATTATATATGTTATTAGAATTGAAAAGTTAAATTTTTTGTGAACAAAAATGAATACTATATAATTATGGGACCAAAAAATATATTTTCTCTTTACAAAAGATCATCGTGTCATGGAGAATGATACACGCTTCCAGTCAACGTCAACTTTCTTATCTATTATATCAACTTTACAGGTGCTTTACATATTAGTTAAAAAAATCACTATATTTATAAGTTGGTTCAAAATATTTGCATGACAGTATGCATTTTTTTTGCATGGAAGCATTTTTTTTTTTTTGCACAGAACCAATATATAATTTGTGTCAATTTGTTGAAAATTTTGTACTTTTTCCAACTTTATAACATTGAAGGAATAAATAAATGTTGTTGGATAGAGCCTCGTTTGTGGATGACCTTGCACCTAGTAATTAAATGAAGAAATGTTCTTGTTTTCAAAATAAATTAAAAAGGGGTCGGGGTGAGGGTGGGATGGGGTGGCAATATATTTTTCTTGGCCCAAATTATGACAGGAAATGGGTTGAACATATTTCCAAGAAGAGCTGCAATTTGGGCCACCAAATGGAATACAATTGTCGAAATGTGGAGAAGTTTACATGGCTCAACGCCCAGTTTTTGACACTAGTCAATGTGGAGAATACATTATCCAAATGAATGCAGTACCTTTGTCCAGAAATTCTTTTTAAAAAATTTCACTTTTTTGTTCTTTGTTTGAACTATTATGAACTTATTGAATGTCTATAACTAACTGAAACAGAGGTAAACGAAGGCGACCTCAATCACAATGGAATAGGTGGTTATTTCAAGTCATTGGATGAATAATTCTGTTGGGCTTCGATCAGTTATTCTTGGCAGTTGCAACCATACAATTATCCCTTTGGTTGGTTACAGTTTTGAAATTCAGTTAGAGAATTATGGCTTATGCATATATATATGTACTTGAATCAGTGTGAAGACTTGGAGAGATTTAAATTATGTTATTCTGTAAACACCATTGATCAATTAGTAAAGTGAGGAACTCTATCTCGTGGACGTAGATCAATTTTGATCGAACCACGTAAAATCGTTGTTGTTCGATTGCATTTCATTTCTGTGTAAGTGTTCATCTCATCTTCTGAAGGAGTTCTTCATAGGTTTAGTTATTGAGTTATATCTGAAGTTTAGCTTGATCTTGCATAACAATATTCTTCCATTAGTATTTTCACACATGTAGTCTCCATTAATTACCCAAGGACCACACATCTAATATTTTCATTAGTATTTCCGCACATTTATATACTCTCATAGTCTCACTAACTTACATTTCCACATATTTAATTCGTAATAACGTTCGCACGCGTTTATATTCAATTGCTCAAAGTCCACACATTTAAATATACTATCGATCATAAATAATTCCACATGTTTTTAAATAGAGTAATTAGTAGTTTGTGAGGTACTTTTTGTACTTTGTCGGGTATGTGATGTGATGGGCTAGCTAGGTCATGATTATGCAAGTACATATCTTAGCTGGTTTATAGAATTTTTTTATCTCATAACTTATTAAGTGTCCGATTTTTATCACAAAAATTTTAACTCATAGATTTTAGTCCAGTAACTCTTTGTGTTGCCCAAGTTTGATCTCATTTTTACCAGAAAAGTGAAAATAATACTCCCTCCATTTCTCAAATTTATTCACATTTTTCTGGGCACGGGTTTTAAGGAAAATGAGATAAAGTAAGGATATTATGGAATAATTGTGGGGTCTACTAGAGAATAAAGTGATTGTTTGTGAGTATGATAGTAAAATAATATTTTCTAAAAGAGGAATGAGAATAAATTTCGGGGACGGACGAAAATGAAAATTGGGAATAAATTTGGGGGAAGGAGGGAGTATCATTTTTTACCATACATGGTACACTTGGTGGTTGAATTTAGAACTTAATTACTAGCATCCTTGCTGATATTAATTTTCATATTTTTATTAGGGTTTCATTTTTTTTTTCTTTTGGTAAAAGACAAAGTGTTATGGATGAGTCAAGATTTTTTAGAATTTTTCTGTATTTTCTGGAATTTTTTTTTATGGGGGAATACATCAACTATGTTTGAGGGCCAGGATTATATGGAAATTTCATTAATGGATTGGTGCTTTCTCATATTATACACAAGTCAAAGATAATCAATCTCGGAACATGAACATAAAAAATTGGGATTTTAAATATTTGTAAGTTGAATTTGGAATTTGATCCATATGAAATACTCATTTTGATATTGGTCTTATAAATAAGAAAATATTTTGAATTTGGTACTTTTACAATTGTACAGAACTAAAATTAAAATGTGATTTTGGTGTTTGTATAAGAATCAAAATCAAAATATCTTTAAATTTATAGGACAATTATCAAACTGTGTTATTCATGTGGAGCAAATTCAAATTCATGACAAGTTGTAGGAGTGAAAAAACTTTAATCTCTAAAAAATTCATGGCATTAGAAAATATGCTTAGATGTGGCCTCTCAAAATTTATTTTCAATTAGTTATAAGAATTATAAATAAATTGCCATGCTAGCTCAGTGATGATGAATTGAATCAAGTTTTGGTATGAACAATGAATGACTGCATTGTTAAAGGGTAAATAGCATGTTTGGTTCATGAGAATTTTTATATAATAGATTTGGTCCCACATTTTTTTTTTCCTTTTTTTAGCATATTTAGTTCCACTCGTTAAAAAATTACACATATGGTCCCATGAGAATTTGTATTAAACAGATTTGATCTCACACTAATCCATTAGTTTTAATGAAAAATCTTTTGGGACCATTCATGTTAACAAAAGGACCAAATTCATGAGCACAAATTTCTTGGAACCATTTGTACAATTTACCCCATTGTTAAAATAAAAGAAAAATTAAAAATCGCATTAATATCAGATTTGGTCGTCCTATATATCTGGGGGTTTGCAGTTTCAACACCATTAATATGCTACCAGCTCAGTCTTAATGCCTACTAATTTGGTCAAAATAGTTTTATTGTATAAAATTAGAGACGAAAATAAATATATAATTATAGTGGTTAATACTAATTTATAATATTATTTTTCTATTTAAATAAATTCATTATTATTTTATTTTATTTGATTTGTTTTTCATTTCTTATAAAATATACTATGGGGTGGCATAAAAACAATTACGCTCTTTATGTGCAGTTCCTTTACACTAGCATAAATAAAATTAATCTATTATCCTTAAAAAAGATGTTTATTCCAACATTTTTCTAGCAACCATAGTAAATTTTATATTTCCTATAGTTCTCTCCTTTGTATTCTTAATATTTTTTATGACCTGGGTGAGAGCAGTCCGTAAAAATAGGTCAAGTGGAATGATAAGCCACTTGATGAGTGACACAAAAAAATAGATAGGTATAGATGTGAATAACCTAAGTCAAACAGGAAAGATGAAGAAAGAGATGACTTAAGTATTAAATTGTGCCTCATGACTCTCGTTGTAAAGAGCCAAACAAGGTGGTTTTGTTAGTGATTTTCGGCAAGGGTGTTGAGTTAACTTTCATGTCTGCTAATTATATATATATATATATATATATATTTTCTGTGCTAGGATTTTTTTTTTCATAAGATCACTATAAAAAAATGATGAAATAAAGAGGGAATTTAGTGAGGGGGTTGGGGGCCCTCTTTAATTAATAAAATTAAAGAGGGCTTTAGTGAGGGGACAGAAAATTGTAATTTAAAGAGGGCCGAGACGAGGGAAACGTAACCCTCTTCAATTAACAAGGGCAAAACGGGAAGGGCGAGCAAAAAACCCTCGCGAATTTGCGAGGGTTCGAACCCTCGCCGGTTTAGCGAGCGCCTTCCCTGCCAAGTATAAACAGGACCGAGACGAGGGCTTATCCCTCGCCGGTTTACGAGCGTTTACGCCCTCGCCGGTTTTGCGGGCGGTCTGCCCTCGCTACACGTAAATCGAGACCAAGCCGACGGTCTACCCTCGCGGCTCAGCGAGCGTGCCCTCCCCTCGCCACTTAGCGAGTGCGTTGCCCTCGCCAACTGCCAATATAAATACTTCGCGAATTCCTTCCAGAAAACTGAAAACCCCTCTTTTCTCCGCCATTTTCTGCCGCCGTGCAGTGGGTCCTCCGCCGCCGCCGTCTGGTGCCGAAAAATATCTTCAATCGGTCGAGCTTTGCTCCTCAAGAGGTTAATTACATTTCTATGTCAATTTTTTTCGTTTTAATCGGTTAAATTGTGTAAATTTAGTTTCAATATATATATATTATTTGTGTGTATATGTATATGTATATATATTGTGTGTATATGTGTATATAATTAATTAGGTTGTTAAAGTTAATTATTTGTTGAATTATTAGTAGTAATTATATAATTAGTTGTTTAATTAGTAGTTAATTATTTAATTAATTAGTTGTTTAATTATTAGTTAATTAATAATTTTATTTGTTGTTTAATTAACTAGTGGTTAATAATGTTAATATTTTGACATATTAGTAGTAATTATTATTTAATTATTGGTTGTTTATTTATTTAATTAGGTTAATTATTATTAATTATTATATATTTAATTAGTGTTTGTTAATAATTTGTATGATATTTATCAATTAATAATGTATGATATTTAGTTAATAATGTTATGATTCTTTTAATTTTTATAAAAAAATTATTATTATTGTATTTATATATTATATTAATGTGTTTGCACTATGTATTTGATTTATATTTTAATTAATACTTTAATTTAATTGTAGGTACTTTATCGACGGTTGAGAAAAGGCTATACACTAAGTTGGAAGGATTACTTACAACTAATGTATGTACTTTAAATTAATTTATGCATATTTTATTATTATATTTATTTTAAATGCTCGATATTTATACATGTGATGATCGATGTTCGATCTAGGACTATTGTTAAGTTTATTTTGCATATATGTTCGATATTCTTACATGTAATTAGATGATCGATGTTCGATCTAGGAATATTGTTATGTTTTATTTTGATATGATTATATATGGACGGAGTTGGGGTTGATGAATTGTTGGTTATTGTTTGCTGTTAGATTGTGCGTTCCGATTTGATTATTATAAATTAAATCGGAAATGGATGCATTAGGATCTTGATTGATTATTTGGTATAAGATAAATCTGTCGATTTTTTTTTAAAAATATTAATATTTGTTTAGAATTTGTATAGGAACGAATGCATGTAATTAAACTTTGATGGTTATTAATATGAAACAGATTGATATGAGTTATTCAAGTCGACGTTGGATGTATGGTCCGAGAACAATTAATGGCATGATATGTCCTGAATTTCTTAGTGGTCTTGAATCATTTATAGAATTCGCGACTAGTAACTCGGAATGGATGAGTGAGGGAAACATTAGGTGTCCATGCTCAAAATTTAGGTGTCGGAACCAGAGGTTTATAAAACCTGATAACGTGAAAGTACATTTGTATAGGAATGGGTTTATGGCCAATTATTATAGTTGGTTTTTGCATGGTGAGCAAAGTTGGGGTCCTTTACCATACCATGCGTCGACATCTACATCACATGGGGTTGATGTCGACACTGAAGAACCTAGCTCGTATCAAAATATGATGACTGACTTAACTTCTGGACCCAATTTTAATTTTGGAAATGAGGAAGATGAGGAACCCCCTAATGAGCATGCTACACGGTTTTATGACATGCTTCATGCAGCGAATCAAGACTTGTTTCCCGGCTGTGAGTCTCATTCTCAGTTGTCATTTAATGCCCGTCTATTGAATATTAAAACTGAAAATAGACTATCTGAAAGGGGTTACAATCAAATTGTTGACTTGATTCGTGAGATCTGTCCTCCGGATAATATGGTTCCTAGAAAATTTTCTGATAGCAAACAACTGATGGGTGGGATGGGTCTTCCCATGGTGAGAATTGACTGTTGTTCTCAGAATTGTATGATATAATGGGGGTATTGATAGTGAACGTGATTGTTGTAAGGTTTGTGGTCTACCACGATATAAACCTAGCAGACGTGGTGTGGATGGTCGTTTGAAAAAGAGTACTCCTTTCAAAGTGATGTTCTACTTTCCCATTATTCCTCGACTGCAAAGATTGTATCAGTCCAAGGCCACTGCCAAGGATATGTCATGGCATGCAAGTTGCTCCGACGACGAGTCTGGTCTTATGCGTCATCCTGCAGACTCGATGGCTTGGAAACACCTAGATCTTTCATATCATGACTTTGCTTCAGAGATACAGAACGTAAGGTTAGGCTTGAGCACTGATGGTTTTCAAGTGTTTGGACAATTAGGGAAACAATACTCATCATGGCCAGTGATGTTGACACCTTACAATCTGCCCCCATGGTTGTGCATGAAAGAACAATTCATGTTTCTCACAGTTCTAGTTCCCGGTCTAAAAAATCCAAAGGATAAATTAGATATTTTTTTACAGCCATTGATTCATGATTTGTTATATTTGTGGGAAAATGGTGTGGAAACGTATGATGCTGTCAAGAAGCAGAATTTTATGATGCGAGCTGTCCTTCTTTGGACAATTAGTGATTTCCCTACATACGCAATGTTGTCTGGATGGAGCACCGCTGGAAGGACTGCTTGTCCTTATTGTGGTGAATATACTGATGCTTTCACACTTAGCCACAGTAAAAAACAGTCTTGGTTTGACAATCACCGTAAGTTTTTACCTAGACATCATCCATACAGAAAGAATAGGAATGCATTCTTGAAGGGAAGAGTAGTCACAGATGACCCACCTCCCATTCGAACAGGTGAGTCTATCTTGCAAGAAATAGATTGGATTGGATGTCGAAAAGTAACAGAAGAGGGTGCTGATGCTCACAATAAATGATTGGATGGTGGTTGGAAGAAGAAAAGTATTCTTTGGGATTTGCCTTATTGGGGTACATTGTTGATCACACATAATTTGGATGTGATGCACATTGATAAAAATGTATTCGACAATCTTTTCTACACAGTGATGAATGTTGAAGGGAAAACTAAGGACACAACTAAATCTCGTGAGGAGCTCAATGAATATTGTCGTCGTCCCGATCTCAAGAAATGCCCTCATACAGGAAAGTATCCCAAAGCGTCTTAAGCACTTGATAAGAAACAAAGAGATATGGTATGTAAGTGGGTAGATGAGCTGAAGTTTCCCGACAACTATGTCTCCAATCTGTCTCGATGTGTAGACTGGACAAAATTGAAGATGTTTGGGATGAAGAGTCATGATTGTCATATTTTTATGCAGAGGTTGCTCCCTATTATTTTTCGTGAAATCTTACCGCCGAACGTGTGGAAGGCTATCACTGAAATAAGTTTGTTCTTCAAGGAGTTAACTTCCACGACCATTACAGTTGAGAACATGACTCGATTGGAAGTAGATATTCCACTCATCTTGTGTAAGTTGGAACGTATATTTCCCCCCATCTTCTTTAATTCGACGGAGCATCTACCCGTCCATCTTGCATACGAAGCAAGAGTTGCTGGTCCTGTACAATACAGATAGATGTACCCGTTTGAGAGGTAATACATTATTTAAACTCGCTCAATTCTATTAATACAAAATATTATACTCACATACATTTAATTAGGTATCTTCACAACTTGAAGCTTAGTGTGGGTAATAAAGCTCATGTCGAGGCTTCGATTGCAAATGCTTACTTAACAAAAGAGGCTTCGATGTTTTGTTCACACTACTTTGAGGATCATATTCTTACGAGGCGGCACAGTGTGTCTCGTATTTATGATGGTCGTGGAGATGTACCCCAAACTACGGAGAACAATCTGTCAATATTTATACCTCTTGGATGGCCACTTGGAAGAATGAACAGACGATCAATTTTAGATGAGGAGAAGAAAATGGCTCACACGTATGTGCTAATGAATTGCAAAGAGGTGCAACCGTACATTGAGTGAGTATTCTACCCATCACCATATATTTAGCTAGTCAATCTCAATCATATCTGTAGTGATCATTTCTATGTTCCACCTTATAGTTTATTACTAGAGCAGCTTAAGAATGTTCAACCAAATCACTCAACGGCTGAACAAGACAGTAGACTTCAAGAAGATTTTGCCTCATGGTTTGAACAACTAGTAAGTATATATTTAGGATAATATTATTTTATATATAGTTTATTCGTATTTTAATATAATTTATTTGTATAGGTGAAAATAAATCGTGTTCGTAATCGCCTTATTCGCAACCTATCTAGCGGTCCTTTGAATTCTGTCATCACATATCCTGGATATTATGTGAACGGTTTTGAATTTCACACACGAGCTTATGGTGCTTCTAAGGCAACTACAAACTCTGGAGTTTGTATCAAGGGAAAAAACTACGATTCTGATGAGAAAGATTTCTACGGGATACTTGATGAAGTAGTGCAATTGGAATACGCTGGGTTTCTAGAGTCAAAAGTGGTTCTCTTTAAGTGTGAGTGGTTTGATCCATCTTTGCCAAGTGGAACAAGAGTTCATCCTCATTACAATCTTGTAGATGTAAATAGGAGGGGAAGATATGGGTGTTATGATCCTTTTGTATTAGCAAGTCAAGCTTCTCAGGTTTATTATTGCAAATACCCAGGAGTACGTAGCAATGATTGGCTCGCAGTTTGCAAAATTAAATCGAGAACTTTTGTGGTAACTGATAAAGAAGATGGACAAGAGCTTCCCCCTTTCCAGGAAGAAGAGATAGAGAGTCAAATGAATGTGCAAATGGATGATGACACTGTTATATTTACTGATATCAGTGGTGCACTTATGGACATTGATGAAGAAGAAGAAGATGATGAAGAAGAAGATGAAGAAAGAGTCGAAGAAGGAGATGAAGAAGAAGAAGAGGAGGAGGAGGACGAAGAGGATGAGGATGATGAGGATGAATGAGACTTGTTTTAGTATTTTTGTTCGAAGGCTTGTTTTAGTATTTTTAATGAGACTTGTTTTAGTGTTTTTAATGAGACTTGTTTTAGTATTTTTAATGAAACTTGTTTTATACTTGTTATGTTTATAGTTGTTGAAAAGTATACTTGTTATGTTTTATACTTGTTATGGTTATACTAATTATTAATGAGAATTGTTTAATTATTGTCACAGATGAGTGGGTCTGATCATAGCACAGATGGGGGAAGAGGTCGGGGGCGTGGTCGATCCAGTAGACCACCATCTTCTAGTCGTCCACCGCCTATTCCAGTGCCCACTATCCCAGATGCGGAAGAGTTTGATGCATCTGATTATACGGACTCTGAGGATCTGTCTGATGTACAGAGTGAACAGCGCATCGAGTTATCCTTCTACAGGGGCACATACGTTGAATTCATAATTGTTGAATTCTATATATATATATAGACAGTTTGTAATTTTACTAAGTATTTATTATTTTTGCAGGTTGATGCCCTCACATGATGTGTCCAGTATAATTACCCGCATCATGCATCACCACATGGAGTATGGTGCTTTCACTTTCAAGTTGGTATCCCCACAACAGTTGAGGGAGTGGTGGGATATGTTCATGGTATGTACATTTAATAATATTCATTTTGTACATTTAAGTAATTGAGTTAAGTACATTTAATAATATTCAATTTGTACTGCAGAAGGAGACTCGGTGGGATCCTTCCGTTGTACCCTCACAGCTTGTCTACGATCATTTTGTTCGAAGGGCCGCCGAACGATATGTGGACATGCTGAACATGGTGCAATCCAGGTGGAAGTTGACACGAAAAAAGCCATCATGGGACACCAGAATTTGAAAGGCACTAGTCCAGTATTGGGAGAGGGAGGATGTGAAAGCAAGGTCTGAACAATGTCGGAAGAATCGTGTATCGGAGCCAGGAGGCCCAGGTACTGGCATCTCTCGCCATAAGGGTGGTTCCAGTGGAGAAGCCGAAGTTGCTTTGGATATTGTAAATAAATTTATTTAAAATTATTATATTAGCAAAATGATCATGTCATGTTTTAGTTATAATCTTTTAAAAAATACATAGGAGAATAAAATGGGACGACCTGCTACTGAGTGGGAAATAGTGGAGCACTTCCACTATCTTGGGGGACAGGATTACACCTATGGCCATATAGCTCAGACACTTGTAAGATTTTTCATTATACATTACATTATTTTAATTTATATTAATCTTGTACATTATACATTACATAAAAAAATCTTGTACATAATGAAGTACATGAAGAGGCCACCCAGAATGAACATGCCGGAGCGGATCAAGAGCCTCCAGACTTGTCTCAGCTATACGTGAAGAAAGTTGGAAAAAAGCACGGTCGCATACGTGGACTGGGACAGCTAGGCAAGTCGAGGCGCATTATTTCTGGGCCCGGTGGGACATCAGCTGGTACGCACATCGGATCTTATAGTGATGTTGATATGGAGCGGTTGAATAGAACTGTGGATGAAAGAGTAGCTACAAAACTAGCTGAGATGAGGGCACATGATATGAGGGACCGTGAGGAGTGGCAGAGACAAGTGCAAGCACAACTGCAGGAACAATTAATGAAATATATGCAGGATCAGCAGCCTCCCACCGACAATCGACCCGATGATGCTCACTCACCGCATGATTCTCACTCAACACAGGGCTCTCAAGGTAGACGTAGAGCACCACATGATTCTGACTCACAGCATGACTCTCAAGGACAACGTAGACGTGGGAAGGGACCTAGACGTTGATTTTATTTGATATGTATGTTTTGAATTATATTTTGAACTTTGTCTATTTTGAATTATTTGACTTTGTGGACGAGTGTTTTAATATTTTGAATTATTCGGATGATTAGGCACTAATATTTGTTAATGATGGTGGATGATTAGGCACTAACATTTGTTAATGATGGTGGATGATTAGGCTATATTTGTTAATTTGGTTTTAGAGGAGATATTGATAATTCTAAATTATTATCTATTGAGATATTATATATACTTAACATACCATATGGAGTTTGAATTAAATTAGTATATTTAGATAGAGATGAATTTTGTGTCTTATAGTTTTAATAAGTAAAATGAAGTTTAATTATTAAAATTTAAAGGTAGGGATAGAGTGAATATTTATCATATATAAATAGAGAACACTTTTACATTAATGTGTATAATGATTTGAATTAATATTTAGAAATATATAATTACATGATAATTTAATTAAAACTAAATATATAAGTATTACATAATTAAAATATATAATATTAGATTAGTATAATTACATAATATAATAATAATAAAAGAAATATATAACACTTAGTAGTTAAAATAAAAAGTATATATATTGTATATATATATATTTAAAATGAATTTTGGAACAAGAATTACTACTTGCCCAAATAGCAAGACACTCACACATTCATCCGAGAGGTCACGGGTTCAAACCCCCTCTCACGCAAGGAAGGCTGAATTCTCGCGCGGGTCAGCCCGTGGGTCTGACCTGTGAATTAATTTTTTTTAATTCAGTGCTTAACGAGGGGAAACCCTCGCCAAATAACGAGCAAAAACGCCCTCACCAACTTTACGAGGGTTCGAACCCTCGCAAACATTACCGACGGACCCGCCCTCGTTACTTAACGACGGAAGTACCCTCGCCTATTAACGAGGGTTAAACCCTCGCCACTTAACGATGGCCACATCCCTCGCCTATTAACGAGGGTTCTGCCCTCGCCAGTTTCCGACGGCTGCCTGCCCTCGCCAATTAACGAGGGGCGAGGCGAGGGCTGCTTTAGCGAGCCCCAATTTAACGAGGGTTTCTTACCCTCTTTGAAACCCTCTTTAACCCTATAACACTCTTTAAATCCCTCTTTATTTCATCATTTTTTTGTAGTGGATGGGGACCACTTGAAACTGCACTCCAGAAGCGCAATCTCCACAAAAAGGGAACCAACACCCCATCATAAGAGGGAATAAATTAATTTTTCCAATCCATGTCCCGAACGTCCCAAGACGTGTCGTATTAAATTTATTTTATTTAAAAATATTGAACTAAACCTGATAAAAAATTAATTTTGGGACCAAATCTATATTATTTCTGATTCCATTAAACAATGTGAGACAGTGGCTCATAAATTTCTGGAATAATCAGAGATTGGCACAAAAATTATGCACTATTTTTAAATAAGTACAAAATTTTTGTATAATAGTGTAAATATAAATTGAATAATAAAGTTATATTTTTTTTACATATTATACCTATTTAAAAATAGTGCATTATTTTTGTACCATTTCATAACTAGCCCTAAATTTCTTACTATAAAATGAACAATGAATGGCTGCATCTTTCAATAA
>JAPKLY010002886.1:0-21697 GCA_026898435.1 Prunella vulgaris | reverse complement strand
TATAAATACCCCAATCTAAACCCTCTTCAATTCTTTTGTCCTTCTCAAATCTTAGATAAATTCTGGCAACCATCGTCTTCAGAATTTTCGTTTGTGCTCATCATCTCGGGTGTTCAACAAAAAGGTAGTGTATTTGTGCGTATCTTTCTGTTCTTCTTAATTTTCTTTCATTCTTCAACCATTTTGGACCGGAAATCGATTCATGTGTTGTCCATTGCCAGAAATCGTCGAACTCCAAACGGTTCTTCGTCGGATTTGGGGTTTGTCGTCAGAGTTGGACTTAGGATTTAGTATCAGAGGATTTGCAGGTACTTATCGCATTTATTGGATTGAGGATGTTGATTTTTTTATTTTGGAGCTTCAATAGCCGAAAAAAATGGCATCGCCGCCGTCCCCTGGTGGTTCACCGCCGCGCAACCAGGAAAAGAGGCCCATGGTTGAATCTCCAATCCAAGACCTTTGGGATTACTCCAATTTGGCACGAAATATGGGTACGGGAAGCTTGGTGATCGGTGCGGAGTCCCGGGAGCGAGATCGGGCGGTGCAAGAACGAAGGCGAGCAGCTAAGGTTGAAGATGAACGAGCTGCTCGCCAAGAGACTTCAACAGCTGCTCGCCGGAATGCTCCTGCTGCTGCTCGCCAAGAGACTTCAACAGCTGCTCGCTGGGATGCTCCTGCTGCTGCTCGCCTGGACAGGTGAGCAGGTTCAGCTGCTAGCCAAGATGCTACTATTGCTGCTCGCTTGCCTTCTGAACCAGTTGCTCGCCTAGTTTCTGAAGGAGCTGCTCGCCTAGGTGGAACTGTTTGCCGCGTCAAACAAAGAGCTTCTCGCTCCCAGCCTTCAGATAGGGATTTGCGAGTGGCTCGTCATGCACAGACCGCTCAACGTAGACAATCGGCTTCTCCTCCTCCTGCTAGGAGAAGATTGCTACTAGCAGACGAGGATACTGAAGATAAAACTAATCCGGATATTCGTTCGGCCATTCATGATACCTTTGGGACCAGTTCTGACTCTCTAGTACTTAATGTCGCTGACACCGAGATTGTTCGTGAGATTCCCGAGGCTCGAGATCAGTCCGTCAAGGTTCCAGAAGAAGTTAATTCTGACAAAGATGATGCCGGCTCTGACCTTGGAGAAGATTTTGAGCGAGATCCCGGGCCGAGTCAGCTGGAGATCTGGGACGATTTGACTCGCATCTATCAACCTCCTGAGCAAGTACTTGAAGAGACGATTCCAGAGGGTGTTGCACAGGAGATGAGCTGGGTGGTATATCTAGATCGGTACCGGGATCAGTTAATTTTAACCTCGAATTCCTCATGTTCCATATGAGAAAACGGTATACACCGCCACCACGCATCGAAGTCTGTTGACAGAGGATGACTTAACTGCTCTTCGGGATGAATACAGGATTCCACTTGACATTCATCTATACGTTCCACGTGACCGTGAACGTGCTGATCAGCCCCCACCGGGATGTACCGCATTAAACATTGATATCCTCGAAGCCGGGTTCCCACTTCCGCTGCACCCAGTTATTGGCCAGTTTCTCTTGGATATTAACCTAGCGATCACCCAGATTACACCGAATGGATGGAATAATCTGCTAAGTTTCTTGACGGAGATGGGATTGGAGGGATATCCCAACCGATTGATGGTCCCCCCGAGATCCATTATGCAATGATGATCTCGGTATGTAGCGAAGAGGGATATGGTTATTATTACCTAAAGGCCCGTGCGGGAATAAAGGTCGTCGAGTTACTTCCGAATAAAGTGACACGATGGAAAGATCAATTCTTTTTCATCGGTGGGGATTGGTGCGCCTCCACGTCTTACACTGGCTTCAGAGAGAGAATTAGGACTCCGGAAGAATATGGGGAATTGAGACGTAAGTGTCATTCTCCATGCATCTTTCGTTCCGGAATTCACTAATGTAAACTTTATTCCTTTGCAGGTCCGAGGCTTCCAAAGTGGGGACAGAAGGGCTTTTCAGATCTGTTCCTCTACGCGCTCTCCAACGTTGCTTATCCGTGAGCAATTCCGGTCGGTGAAACATTTGTCAAGTGAACACTGCAGACGTGTTGCCGGCTTGATCACTAGTCCGCATCACCTTGCAGCTCAAGCTCCACTTCCAGAAGGTTGATATTGTCTACTTGCTAGTACTTCTTCGACTCGTTCATTTCTTTTAACAATAAGTTTTTGTGACAGATCAAGGAGTTACGGGTCGCGATTCCTCCGGAGTTCCACGCTTTCTGCCGCCGAGTTCAAGATCTTGACTCCAGATTGAATAGGCGCACGATGGATCCTCCAGCAGCATTGCTTCAGTTGCGGAAGAGGAGATGGATCATGCCTCCGACGCAATGGGCAGCTGTGCCACCTCCTGTTGCTCCTATCGCCGGTCCGCCGGCTCGGAAGAGCCCACCTAAGAAGTCTTCCAAACAGTCAAGAAAAGGTGGCAGTTCTTCTGCAGGTGATGAAGGGAATGCCGGTCAGCAGAAGAAGAAAAGCAAGACTACCGCAACCACCGGATTCGGCTGTCCACCTGCCGATCCCCAATCTGGGGATCGTCGCGACCCGTCTCCACCTCCTTCTCGCGAACCAGGCTTTCGCCGAGATGACTCCTACCTTGGATGGGAACGAGAGATTTGGGATTCGTAAGTCCTTATTCTCTCCCACCATTTTGCATTTGAATTATCATTTTGCTCATGTGATCGTTATTCTTTTCAGTTATCATCCAGGCGATCATCCTTTTTGTTGTGATGCACTTCATCAGGCTGCCTGTTCTACGGTACCGAGGTATATGGGTGATATTCCTGATCAGGACGTTCAAAGGGCCACTGAGTTCATTGCTCAGTCTTGGAGCAAAACAAACGACCACACTATCCGTCAACAAGACGTGAGTGATAACTTGCTCATGAGCGGGATGTTTGCCAGCTCTATTGCCATCACAATCCAATAGGCCCTGGATCAGGTACTTGATCTCAAAAGAACGTGTCGCAAAGCTGAAGATGAGTGCGAAGAGAAAGAGAAAGCTTTGAAGGCGAAGGATAATGAGTTGGCACGGGCAACTCTCAAGATCAAGAGCACTCTGGAGTATGAAAATAGGGCTCTTGACTCGGTCAAGAAACTTCAGTACAACAATTAAAATCTTAATGAACAATTAACGGTGGCTACTGAAGGTATTGCTCGTCTCAAGGCTGAGAATGCTGACATGCAGCAGAAGTATCATGATTCCCTGGATCAAGTTTTGGAGTTGGAGAAGGGGAAAGCTGCACTTCAGAACACGGTGGAGTGCATGTATCCTGAAGAGGAATTTGTGGAGCAGATGGGTGAAGCAACTAACTTCGGATATGTCTGTGTATACTCCGAAAGTATTCGAGCAATCCGTGCTGTTGAGAAAGAGGGGTCGGAGATATCTGGGATGATGATGGGGAAATTATCTGACTTCCTCCGTGCCAATCCGCCGGCCAAGTCGCAGCCTCTTCCCCTGGCTGATTTAGTGGAGTCGGGACTTGACTTGGGATTTCTGGGAGAAGGATATACTATCGTCCGGCCTCAATTGCGATCACAATCAGCTCCTGACGCTCCCTCAACTGCTGCAGTCGCTGAGACCTCTTCCACCGCCCAAGAGACTGCTGATGTTGCTGAAGCTTCTCCTGAAGAAGGCCGTCAGGAGAGAGAGAACGAGATCGCCATGTCTTACATCCAGACTCCTCCTGGCGACGATATAACGGCTCCCGGGGTCCCGCCGTCTGATGCTGCTCACACCACTGATTAGGATTTTTGTTATATTTGCCTGATGTCTTATATGTTTTAGACATCAGTTTTGCCTTTTGCTTTACTGCTTTGCGTTGCACTTTCATCTTCTGTCTTTTCAATTCCGAACGTTGCTCGAACCTTTTATTTTCTATTGTATTTCTTTTTCTTCAATGAAGGATGTTTTTCCAATGCACTTGTTTTGTTTTTAATGAACTCTAATGAAATGCCATGTATGTCTAATCGTTATATATCGCCTTTCGTGGCTGTTGGGTCTTTAAGTTGCTCCGTTCTGCCCCTTTCTGGGCACGAAATGAATAAGACACTCGCACGGAATTGGGCCATCAGGAAGCATTCACTTCATCCTCGGGAGCGTATCCGCGTCCCTTTGGTGGACATGAAGCGCTATCCCAGTATTATCGGGTACATCCACTCTGCTATCCACTGGATTGTATGTAACGTCCTTCGGAGGGGCCTCGGATGCACACTCAAGTCCCTCTAAGTGTGGTCTTTTGGGGCATCACGCTCTATTCTTATTCGGGTGATGTTAGACGTTTAACGTTGTAACATTTCCACCTAAAACATGCTTGAGCTCTTACAGGTGCAGGACGTACAGGCATTGTACAATGCCATTTTGTCTCTGCACGAGGAGCGTGCTCGACCAAGTAGAGCCGTGGCTCTACCTGAAGCGCATTTCGGCCCTCTGTAGCCACTCGTGTTAGACAATTTCAATTAGACTGCGACCTTCTCAAAAAAGACTGTCTATAGCATTCATAATCTGTTCTGAAACAAAATGTACATTTACATTCTTTATTGATAAAACTTCTTCAAGTGAGCATCATTCCACGTGTATGAAGATGGTACCCCGTCCAGGTCTTCCAACTCGCAAGTCCCATTTGACCAACTTCGCAAAACGCGAAATGACCCTTCCCATCCTGGTCCAAAAGTTCCGGGTGGAGTGGACAGGATCTTCCGTAGTACTAAATCTCATTCCTGGAAACTTCTGGTCTTGACTCGTGAGTTGTAATACCGAGTGGCGTACTGCTTGTATGCCGCATTACATACGTCCGCTGCCGTCCGCTTCTCTTCCAGGAAATCTTTCTCGATCGCGACAGCTTCGTCATTTTCTTTCTCATCGTACATACAAACTCGCTATGTTGGGTTCTGTAGTTCAACTGGTACCATGGCTTCAACACCGTATGTCATTGCGAACAGAGTTTCGCTCGTACTTGTTCTGAATGACGTGTGGTATGACCACAAAACCTCCGGGAGTTCTTCTGACCAGCTTCTTTTTTCTCTGTCAGGCGAAATTTCAACGTCCGCTTGATAATTTTGTTGATAGCTTCGACCTATCCGTTAGACTGCGGATGATACGGGGTTGAGTAATACTTCTTAATCCCCCAAGTATTACAGAACTCTCGAACTTTCTTTCCGTCGAATTGTGGCCCATTGTCAGTCACGATCGATCGAGGTAAATCGAATCTACAGATCAAATTCTTCCAGATAAAATTGATCATTTTCTCCTGAGTAACTGTCACCAGCAATTCGGCTTCGGCCCATTTAGTAAAATAATCCACGACAACCACTTTGAACCTCACACTTCCTTTCCCCGGCGGGAATGGTCCGATGATGTCGATACCCCATTTGGCGAATGGCCACGGGCTATATACCGCTTTCATCTATTGTGGAGGAACGTGAATGTTAGGAGCGAACATCTGGCATTTGTGACACTTTTTTTGCAAATGAGATAGCATCTTCTTTCAATGTAGGCCAATAATATCCTTGCCTCATGGTCTTATGTGCCAATGCTCGTCCTGCTGCATGACTTCCGCATATGCCTTCGTGGATTTCTTCGAGAATTTCCCATCCCTGCTTTCGTGAGACGCATTTGAGTAGGGATGGTGAAAATTCTCTTTTATACAATTGGCCATCGATCATTACGTAACGAGCTGCTTGCTTGAACAATCAAACCGCCGCCCATGAGTCTTCAGGTCGTTCCCCAGTGGTTAGATATTTCCTCAAACCTGTTCTCCAGTCGTCATTTTCTTCGTCCATCTCCTGCCCCCCGTTCAACATTTAATTTATTTGATAATCAAAGGTTGAACGATTGTCGAGCTGAGTGATGACGACTTCTGTGATCTCTGTTGCCCCCTGGCTGGATGCTAATCGGGCTAAGGCATCGGCTTGTGTGTTCTCAAGTCGAGGTATCTGTTCAATGTATGCTTGCCGAAACATTGATATCAGATGAGCCACTATCTTCTGGTATAGAATCATGTGTTCATCTTTGGCCTCAAATTCTCCCCGAACTTGAGAAACTATGAGTTGTGAATCACCGAAAATCTGTACTTTCTTAACTCCGATCGCTAATGCAAGTCTGAGTCCGGCAATCAGTGCCTCGTACTCAGCTTCATTATTGGTTGCCAGGAAGGTAAATCTTATTACCGACGTGAACACCTGTCGGTCAGGGCTTATTAATACCACTCCTGCCCCCGACGCCAAGTTGGTAGATGAACCATCTACATACAGGTGCCACGGATGTTCGAGATCCCTCGTCAATTCAGATGGATAGGTTAGCTCTACAATGAAGTTGGCCAGAGCTTGTCCCTTAATTGCCGTTCTCGTTGCGTACGTGATGCTAAATTGGCTGATTTCCAGTGACCATTTTAGCAACCTTCCTGCAGTATCAGGGCGATGCAGAATCTGTCGTAGTGGGAACATCGTGAGTACTTCTACCTGGTGATCGTAGAAGTACGGCCGCAACTTGCGTGTGCTCATGACCAATGCATATGCCAGTTTCTCCGTCAGAGAATACCGAACTTCGGCCTCATGTAGAGCCTAACTGACATAGTAGATCGGGGAATGAAACTTGCCTTCGGCACGTACTAGCACCGAACTTATTGCTACCTCTGATGCAGCGAGGTAGAGATAGAGTTTTTCTCCAGGAATTGGTTTGGATAAAATTTGTGTATTGCCCAGATACTCCTTGATCTGCTTAAATGCTATCTGGCAATCTCTTGTCCACACAAAATTATCCTTCTTTTTCATGGCCTCGAAGAATGGCTGACATTTATCTCCAGAACGCGAGATAAAACGATTCAATGCAGCTAAACATCCTGTAAGACGTTGAACTTTTTGAACCGAATCAGGAGGCTTCATATCAATTATGGCTCTGACTTTGGTTGGATTCACTTCAATTCCACGCTGACTGACCAGATGTCCCAGGAACTTACCCGAATGAATTCCAAAACTGATTTTCTTCGGGTTAAGTTTCATGTTGTAGGCGCGGAGTATCTGGAATGTTTGAGAGAGGTGCTCAAGATGGTCTTCCTTGTGCAAACTTTTCACAACAATATCGTCCACGTAGACTTCGATCGAGCGGCCGATATGTTCGTCAAACATCTTGTTCACCAATCTCTGGTAGGTGGCTCCAGGGTTGATCAAACCAAACGGCATCCTATCCCAACAATAGAGGTTCTTGTTGGTATAGAATGCGGTATGCTCCTGATCATCAGGATGTAGTGCAATCTGATGATATCCTGCATAGGCATCCATGAAGGTCATGAGCTCGTGCCCTGCAGTGTTATCAATCAGACGATCGATGTGGGGGAGTGGAAAGTTGTCCTTCGAACATGCATCATTCAGATATGTAATGTCGATACAGAGTCTCCATGTGCCGGTGGGTTTACGAACTAGGACAGGGTTCGCAACACATTGGGGGCACAAGGCTTCGTGTATCAACTTATTATCCAGCAACTTCTTGACCTCAGTTGTTAGTGCCTCGTACTTCTCGGGTCCAAACTTTCGTCTTTTGGCGAATCAATCAGCGTGCTGGATCAATATTGAGTCGATTACAGGCATGCTCAGTGGGAATACTTGTCATATCTGAATGAGACCATGCGAAAACGTCCAGATTGTTCCTCAAGAAAGCAATCATTCTTGATTTGAATGGTTCGGGCTGTTCAGATCCAATGAAGAGTTCTAGATCTTCTTTGTCTGGATACGCCGGGATAGATGTCAACTCTTCCATCGGTGTGGCACATTTTCGCTTTTCTTTCCACCTTGGATCTAAAATAGATCCATCATTGTTCAATTCATCTTCAATCTCCATCGGTTCACTTTCAAGCCTAGGTTCGAAATCTTGGCTGAGCAGACATTCATTTGGGCGTTCGCCCTCGAGATGCCTTTCAGGCTCTGATTTCCCTAGGACTTGTACAATTGGATCAGGTGCACTCTCTGGTACGTGAACTGGGTTATCAACTTCCATTGGTTCTGCTTTCGCATGGGAGTCACTCAATGTCTTAGGTTCCAGTTCAGCGTCTGGGGGAGGACTTTCGATCATGTGTATATAAGTGACCGATGGCGCGTTCTGAAGTAAACATTCACGGGCTTTCCTCTGATCGCCCTTTATTGTGCCAGTTCCATTTGGTGTCGGGAATTTTATACAGTAGTAGTAAGTCGAACAGGCAGCTTTGAATTCATGTAAAAAAGGTCGGCTGAGGAACCCGTTATAGGAGGATGGCTGGTCTACAATGTGAAAATCTACCTGCCTCGTCATCCTCCTATTGGGATCATCGACCGATACAAGTTCAACAGATAAACGAATCTTGCCTAGGGAAATAGTAACTGCATCCCTGAATCCTATGATTACAAGTCTCGATATAGGATTCGTAATCCCCTATCTGGTCTAGAGTACTCTTGAACAGAATATTCGTATATGCTCCAGTGTCGACCAGCAATCTGTGAACTCGTGCATTCATAATGTTCGCGCTTATGACCAAGGAATCGTTGTGTGGAGTCATGATCCCTTCCAAGTCTTTTTGTGAAAAAGTTAGCTCTGCAGTGGGCTTGGTAGAGGGTCCTGCTTCGATTTCCTTTATCTGGTCGATAGCGCGCAACTCGGCTTTCTTTTGCCTCTTCGACGGACGTGGCCTTCCATCTGTACAACTGCCGGCACGGCCAACCCCAGGTTCCAAAACATAAACATCCCGCACTGGACCCAGCGGGGAAAGTAGGGCTTGCTGTTCTCGCCGGGGTCTAGGACCGGCACCTTCTTCATTCTCGTTTTCACTGCTCTCTTCATTCGCCCTTCGATCTGGCAGACGTGGTCTCTTTCCAGGTGGTCTCTTGATAAATTCCGACAATTTCCCTTCCTCATAAAACCTCCACAGCTGTCTCAGTAGATCCTGGCATTCGCTGGTGAAATGCCCCGTCGCCTGATGATAGACGCAGAATTTTTTCTGGTTTGTCCTCTTCGGATCTACTTTGAGCTTCCTAGCTGGTTGCAATTCTCCAGTTCTCTTGACCGCGTTGAAAAGCTGGTCAATGGACAAGGTCAAGACTTGATTCAATCTCTCCGCCAATCCGGCTCCCTCGAATGATTTCAAATTCCCTGGGGTTCGATATTTTCCCCCACTTCTCCTGTCCGTGGTTGCTGCCTTCGGTGCTTCCTTGCCTTCACCCATGGACTTCCGTAATGCTTCTTGCATGGCCACATAAACTCCGGCCTTGTTCCGAAACTCTGCATAAGTCTTCGGACATGCAAGTTGCATTTCTTTCCATAGATCGGTACCCTTTTTCAATCCAGCCATTGCAGTGATTACCTTGGTGTCCTCGCTGACTGGCTCTCCCTCCAATAAAATTTTATCGAATCGTTCGAGGAATTGCTTATCAGATTCCTCTGGTTCCTGAGCGAGATTCGCCAGTCGATGCTTCTAGGTGAAGCAGGAGGCTGCTCCAGAAAAATGTAGTAAAAATTCTCGACTTAACTGCATGAAAGAAGTAATCGATGCAGGAGGCATCGCGGTAAACCATCGGTGTGCATGATCCCCAAGTGTAAGTGGAAAGTTTCTACATTGGGTCGCATCAGACGCTCTCATGGAAATCATGTAATCCGTAAACTTGGAAATGTGCACCTTTGGATCTGAAGTTCCTTCATAAAGGTTAGAAGTCGGGAACTGAATCTTCGGCTGTACAGGTGCCGAAAGGATTGCTGCTGAGAGGGGTGAAACTGGGATCTGAATGGCTGAGCTGTTTTCTGGGCATGACGAGACTTTGGCCTGAAGGTCGTCAATGGCCTTCCTCATCGACCGCAAGATTTCGTCTGAAGCTTCCACACCTGGACGGGGCGGCAGTTCCTCTCGCTCTGGGTGAGGGGAGCAGAATACCCGGTCACTCGGGTGTGACCTCACCAGAATCCTACTGGCCTTGTGTATGCCTTCAGGGCCAAGCCTCTCCGTCACTGGCCATCGTAGTCTTTCTCGAACTGTATGTTGTCTTCTCTGATCCATCTCTGGTACTCTACTGGGTTTTCCTTGGTCTAATTCTGGTATCCTACTCGGAGGTCGATGGGCTGATATAGGTTGGCCATGCGACCTGTAATCCCGTGGTTCCTATAATCTGCTCTGCGGAGTTCCGTGACTTGACTCATCCATCACGCTCCGCGCTCTTCCGCCCTGTGGGCCCAGTCGGTCTGCCATTTTTGGCCCAAAATGGTCTGCCACCTTCTGCTTCCCGCATTATTCGCGCCTTCGTCTCTGTTCACTGTCAGCCTCGGTTTCTGGTGGACCCTGATCGACTCGTTGAAGAATGGGCATCTGATCAGGTTGAGTGCCAGAAGGACCGGCTGCACCCTGTTGTTGCTCTTTCAGCACTCTACAGAGTGCTGTTATGCGGGAGATATCCTCGGGGTTTTGTAGGAATGGGAGTAGTTCAGATAACCCCTGCATATAATTCTGTCCCACTTGAGCTACTGGGACTCCAGTTGGTTCGGCTTGTTGTCGACTTCCGGCAGCACCCTGGATTGCCGTTGATTGTTCGAGTGCCGGGGCTCTTTGATTCGGCTGGTCTTTATTTCTCCCGCGAGATGTCATCCTTGGTTGAGAAACTTCCCTCGACATTTTACGTAATGTCAGCTCCTTTCCACAAAGCAGGTTAAGCTATTATGTTGTTGAGTAAACAAACAGGCGAATAGGTGAAAATGGGCGACCAGCAGTTCAAACGAACAGCTGTGCTGAGCAGGTGGAAAACAGGCGACCAGGTGAGCTGGTGGTCAAACATGTGACCAGGTGTATAAACAGGTGACCAGGTGTGCAAGTAGGCGACCAGGTGTGCAAACAGGCGACCAGGTGTGTTTTCTTCTAGCCTTCAAGTGAACATCTTGTGCTCCTTCAAACCTTCAAGCGAGCAGGTTGTGTTCATTCAAGTATTCAAGCGAGCAGCTTGTGTTTCTTCAGGCGAGCAGGTGGTAGACTTTATCCAGAATCCAAATTTTGCAGTTTCCACTTCAAAATCACACAAATTCCAGCAACCGGAGGTTCGGAGCCCTTCCTCTAGCGCCAAATTGTTAATGAAATCTCCGCAACAGAAGCGTTTATGTGGCTTTTAGCTGCGATTTCACTAACAACCGATCAAAATCAGATTAATGGAACTGCAAAGTGTTTAATTTGGGAAAGATTTTTGCAGAACTTCGTTAAAGTAGCGAAAACTTATTCTTATTCCTGAAAAATGGCATATTTATAGGCAAAAATACAAGTAGGAGGTGGCATTTACTTTGCCACGCTTCATATGAGGCTTACAAGTGTCATTGACCTCTTAAACAAGATAATTACAACTGAAAATTGGCTAAAAATGGTAAAAATAGGGTTCTAGTGGTCGATCTTCACAACAGGCGAGCAGCTCTTGACGTCGGGCGACCAGCTCATTGGGCGAGCAGGTGAGCTGCTCGCCCACTTCATGGATTTCAAGACCTGCTCGCCCAAAATAAATATATAGGCGAGCAGGTTGGCTGGTCAGGTGATTGGGCGAGCAGGTGAGCTGCTCGCCCATATCCTCTCTGGCACTGCTGCTCGGCTCTTTCTTGTCTATTCATCGATTCTTCGTGATTTCGCCCTTGTTTATCAAGTTTGATTAGCCGTTTCGGGACACGTCATCCCTTAATTCCTTAATTACTTTCTCAAGTACTTGGATTAGTTTATTTCATCAACAGTTGCCCCTAGCTTGATATTTGTTTGAACCTTCAGGAGAACATCAATTATCGAGCAATCTTGATCATTTGGGAAATTTCCTCGCAGTATTGAAGTAATCAAGGGCTCCTCATAATCTGCAATCATTTGGAATGTGGATATACTGCTCGCCTATTTTGAATTTTAAGCGGCCGAGCAGCTCATGCGGCGATCAGGTGAGCTGTTCGCCTATTTCGCGAGCTCCTCGGGGCACAGAATTCGAAACGTCTTCCCTTAAATCGCGCGCCTCTTTTCGGATTTTTAAATAATTGCGATTTGGTCCCTGAGTAATTGCAAATAAGGGCTCGCCCCTTATATATAAATACCCCAATCTAAACCCTCTTCAATTCTTTTGTCCTTCTCAAATCTTAGATAAATTCTGGCAACCATCGTCTTCAGAATTTTCGTTTGTGCTCATCATCTCGGGTGTTCAACAAAAAGGTAGTGTATTTGTGCGTATCTTTCTGTTCTTCTTAATTTTCTTTCATTCTTCAACCATTTTGGACCGGAAATCGATTCATGTGTTGTCCATTGCCAGAAATCGTCGAACTCCAAACGGTTCTTCGTCGGATTTGGGGTTTGTCGTCAGAGTTGGACTTAGGATTTAGTATCAGAGGATTTGCAGGTACTTATCGCATTTATTGGATTGAGGATGTTGATTTTTTTATTTTGGAGCTTCAATAGCCGAAAAAAATGGCATCGCCGCCGTCCCCTGGTGGTTCACCGCCGCGCAACCAGGAAAAGAGGCCCATGGTTGAATCTCCAATCCAAGACCTTTGGGATTACTCCAATTTGGCACGAAATATGGGTACGGGAAGCTTGGTGATCGGTGCGGAGTCCCGGGAGCGAGATCGGGCGGTGCAAGAACGAAGGCGAGCAGCTAAGGTTGAAGATGAACGAGCTGCTCGCCAAGAGACTTCAACAGCTGCTCGCCGGAATGCTCCTGCTGCTGCTCGCCAAGAGACTTCAACAGCTGCTCGCTGGGATGCTCCTGCTGCTGCTCGCCTGGACAGGTGAGCAGGTTCAGCTGCTAGCCAAGATGCTACTATTGCTGCTCGCTTGCCTTCTGAACCAGTTGCTCGCCTAGTTTCTGAAGGAGCTGCTCGCCTAGGTGGAACTGTTTGCCGCGTCAAACAAAGAGCTTCTCGCTCCCAGCCTTCAGATAGGGATTTGCGAGTGGCTCGTCATGCACAGACCGCTCAACGTAGACAATCGGCTTCTCCTCCTCCTGCTAGGAGAAGATTGCTACTAGCAGACGAGGATACTGAAGATAAAACTAATCCGGATATTCGTTCGGCCATTCATGATACCTTTGGGACCAGTTCTGACTCTCTAGTACTTAATGTCGCTGACACCGAGATTGTTCGTGAGATTCCCGAGGCTCGAGATCAGTCCGTCAAGGTTCCAGAAGAAGTTAATTCTGACAAAGATGATGCCGGCTCTGACCTTGGAGAAGATTTTGAGCGAGATCCCGGGCCGAGTCAGCTGGAGATCTGGGACGATTTGACTCGCATCTATCAACCTCCTGAGCAAGTACTTGAAGAGACGATTCCAGAGGGTGTTGCACAGGAGATGAGCTGGGTGGTATATCTAGATCGGTACCGGGATCAGTTAATTTTAACCTCGAATTCCTCATGTTCCATATGAGAAAACGGTATACACCGCCACCACGCATCGAAGTCTGTTGACAGAGGATGACTTAACTGCTCTTCGGGATGAATACAGGATTCCACTTGACATTCATCTATACGTTCCACGTGACCGTGAACGTGCTGATCAGCCCCCACCGGGATGTACCGCATTAAACATTGATATCCTCGAAGCCGGGTTCCCACTTCCGCTGCACCCAGTTATTGGCCAGTTTCTCTTGGATATTAACCTAGCGATCACCCAGATTACACCGAATGGATGGAATAATCTGCTAAGTTTCTTGACGGAGATGGGATTGGAGGGATATCCCAACCGATTGATGGTCCCCCCGAGATCCATTATGCAATGATGATCTCGGTATGTAGCGAAGAGGGATATGGTTATTATTACCTAAAGGCCCGTGCGGGAATAAAGGTCGTCGAGTTACTTCCGAATAAAGTGACACGATGGAAAGATCAATTCTTTTTCATCGGTGGGGATTGGTGCGCCTCCACGTCTTACACTGGCTTCAGAGAGAGAATTAGGACTCCGGAAGAATATGGGGAATTGAGACGTAAGTGTCATTCTCCATGCATCTTTCGTTCCGGAATTCACTAATGTAAACTTTATTCCTTTGCAGGTCCGAGGCTTCCAAAGTGGGGACAGAAGGGCTTTTCAGATCTGTTCCTCTACGCGCTCTCCAACGTTGCTTATCCGTGAGCAATTCCGGTCGGTGAAACATTTGTCAAGTGAACACTGCAGACGTGTTGCCGGCTTGATCACTAGTCCGCATCACCTTGCAGCTCAAGCTCCACTTCCAGAAGGTTGATATTGTCTACTTGCTAGTACTTCTTCGACTCGTTCATTTCTTTTAACAATAAGTTTTTGTGACAGATCAAGGAGTTACGGGTCGCGATTCCTCCGGAGTTCCACGCTTTCTGCCGCCGAGTTCAAGATCTTGACTCCAGATTGAATAGGCGCACGATGGATCCTCCAGCAGCATTGCTTCAGTTGCGGAAGAGGAGATGGATCATGCCTCCGACGCAATGGGCAGCTGTGCCACCTCCTGTTGCTCCTATCGCCGGTCCGCCGGCTCGGAAGAGCCCACCTAAGAAGTCTTCCAAACAGTCAAGAAAAGGTGGCAGTTCTTCTGCAGGTGATGAAGGGAATGCCGGTCAGCAGAAGAAGAAAAGCAAGACTACCGCAACCACCGGATTCGGCTGTCCACCTGCCGATCCCCAATCTGGGGATCGTCGCGACCCGTCTCCACCTCCTTCTCGCGAACCAGGCTTTCGCCGAGATGACTCCTACCTTGGATGGGAACGAGAGATTTGGGATTCGTAAGTCCTTATTCTCTCCCACCATTTTGCATTTGAATTATCATTTTGCTCATGTGATCGTTATTCTTTTCAGTTATCATCCAGGCGATCATCCTTTTTGTTGTGATGCACTTCATCAGGCTGCCTGTTCTACGGTACCGAGGTATATGGGTGATATTCCTGATCAGGACGTTCAAAGGGCCACTGAGTTCATTGCTCAGTCTTGGAGCAAAACAAACGACCACACTATCCGTCAACAAGACGTGAGTGATAACTTGCTCATGAGCGGGATGTTTGCCAGCTCTATTGCCATCACAATCCAATAGGCCCTGGATCAGGTACTTGATCTCAAAAGAACGTGTCGCAAAGCTGAAGATGAGTGCGAAGAGAAAGAGAAAGCTTTGAAGGCGAAGGATAATGAGTTGGCACGGGCAACTCTCAAGATCAAGAGCACTCTGGAGTATGAAAATAGGGCTCTTGACTCGGTCAAGAAACTTCAGTACAACAATTAAAATCTTAATGAACAATTAACGGTGGCTACTGAAGGTATTGCTCGTCTCAAGGCTGAGAATGCTGACATGCAGCAGAAGTATCATGATTCCCTGGATCAAGTTTTGGAGTTGGAGAAGGGGAAAGCTGCACTTCAGAACACGGTGGAGTGCATGTATCCTGAAGAGGAATTTGTGGAGCAGATGGGTGAAGCAACTAACTTCGGATATGTCTGTGTATACTCCGAAAGTATTCGAGCAATCCGTGCTGTTGAGAAAGAGGGGTCGGAGATATCTGGGATGATGATGGGGAAATTATCTGACTTCCTCCGTGCCAATCCGCCGGCCAAGTCGCAGCCTCTTCCCCTGGCTGATTTAGTGGAGTCGGGACTTGACTTGGGATTTCTGGGAGAAGGATATACTATCGTCCGGCCTCAATTGCGATCACAATCAGCTCCTGACGCTCCCTCAACTGCTGCAGTCGCTGAGACCTCTTCCACCGCCCAAGAGACTGCTGATGTTGCTGAAGCTTCTCCTGAAGAAGGCCGTCAGGAGAGAGAGAACGAGATCGCCATGTCTTACATCCAGACTCCTCCTGGCGACGATATAACGGCTCCCGGGGTCCCGCCGTCTGATGCTGCTCACACCACTGATTAGGATTTTTGTTATATTTGCCTGATGTCTTATATGTTTTAGACATCAGTTTTGCCTTTTGCTTTACTGCTTTGCGTTGCACTTTCATCTTCTGTCTTTTCAATTCCGAACGTTGCTCGAACCTTTTATTTTCTATTGTATTTCTTTTTCTTCAATGAAGGATGTTTTTCCAATGCACTTGTTTTGTTTTTAATGAACTCTAATGAAATGCCATGTATGTCTAATCGTTATATATCGCCTTTCGTGGCTGTTGGGTCTTTAAGTTGCTCCGTTCTGCCCCTTTCTGGGCACGAAATGAATAAGACACTCGCACGGAATTGGGCCATCAGGAAGCATTCACTTCATCCTCGGGAGCGTATCCGCGTCCCTTTGGTGGACATGAAGCGCTATCCCAGTATTATCGGGTACATCCACTCTGCTATCCACTGGATTGTATGTAACGTCCTTCGGAGGGGCCTCGGATGCACACTCAAGTCCCTCTAAGTGTGGTCTTTTGGGGCATCACGCTCTATTCTTATTCGGGTGATGTTAGACGTTTAACGTTGTAACATTTCCACCTAAAACATGCTTGAGCTCTTACAGGTGCAGGACGTACAGGCATTGTACAATGCCATTTTGTCTCTGCACGAGGAGCGTGCTCGACCAAGTAGAGCCGTGGCTCTACCTGAAGCGCATTTCGGCCCTCTGTAGCCACTCGTGTTAGACAATTTCAATTAGACTGCGACCTTCTCAAAAAAGACTGTCTATAGCATTCATAATCTGTTCTGAAACAAAATGTACATTTACATTCTTTATTGATAAAACTTCTTCAAGTGAGCATCATTCCACGTGTATGAAGATGGTACCCCGTCCAGGTCTTCCAACTCGCAAGTCCCATTTGACCAACTTCGCAAAACGCGAAATGACCCTTCCCATCCTGGTCCAAAAGTTCCGGGTGGAGTGGACAGGATCTTCCGTAGTACTAAATCTCATTCCTGGAAACTTCTGGTCTTGACTCGTGAGTTGTAATACCGAGTGGCGTACTGCTTGTATGCCGCATTACATACGTCCGCTGCCGTCCGCTTCTCTTCCAGGAAATCTTTCTCGATCGCGACAGCTTCGTCATTTTCTTTCTCATCGTACATACAAACTCGCTATGTTGGGTTCTGTAGTTCAACTGGTACCATGGCTTCAACACCGTATGTCATTGCGAACAGAGTTTCGCTCGTACTTGTTCTGAATGACGTGTGGTATGACCACAAAACCTCCGGGAGTTCTTCTGACCAGCTTCTTTTTTCTCTGTCAGGCGAAATTTCAACGTCCGCTTGATAATTTTGTTGATAGCTTCGACCTATCCGTTAGACTGCGGATGATACGGGGTTGAGTAATACTTCTTAATCCCCCAAGTATTACAGAACTCTCGAACTTTCTTTCCGTCGAATTGTGGCCCATTGTCAGTCACGATCGATCGAGGTAAATCGAATCTACAGATCAAATTCTTCCAGATAAAATTGATCATTTTCTCCTGAGTAACTGTCACCAGCAATTCGGCTTCGGCCCATTTAGTAAAATAATCCACGACAACCACTTTGAACCTCACACTTCCTTTCCCCGGCGGGAATGGTCCGATGATGTCGATACCCCATTTGGCGAATGGCCACGGGCTATATACCGCTTTCATCTATTGTGGAGGAACGTGAATGTTAGGAGCGAACATCTGGCATTTGTGACACTTTTTTTGCAAATGAGATAGCATCTTCTTTCAATGTAGGCCAATAATATCCTTGCCTCATGGTCTTATGTGCCAATGCTCGTCCTGCTGCATGACTTCCGCATATGCCTTCGTGGATTTCTTCGAGAATTTCCCATCCCTGCTTTCGTGAGACGCATTTGAGTAGGGATGGTGAAAATTCTCTTTTATACAATTGGCCATCGATCATTACGTAACGAGCTGCTTGCTTGAACAATCAAACCGCCGCCCATGAGTCTTCAGGTCGTTCCCCAGTGGTTAGATATTTCCTCAAACCTGTTCTCCAGTCGTCATTTTCTTCGTCCATCTCCTGCCCCCCGTTCAACATTTAATTTATTTGATAATCAAAGGTTGAACGATTGTCGAGCTGAGTGATGACGACTTCTGTGATCTCTGTTGCCCCCTGGCTGGATGCTAATCGGGCTAAGGCATCGGCTTGTGTGTTCTCAAGTCGAGGTATCTGTTCAATGTATGCTTGCCGAAACATTGATATCAGATGAGCCACTATCTTCTGGTATAGAATCATGTGTTCATCTTTGGCCTCAAATTCTCCCCGAACTTGAGAAACTATGAGTTGTGAATCACCGAAAATCTGTACTTTCTTAACTCCGATCGCTAATGCAAGTCTGAGTCCGGCAATCAGTGCCTCGTACTCAGCTTCATTATTGGTTGCCAGGAAGGTAAATCTTATTACCGACGTGAACACCTGTCGGTCAGGGCTTATTAATACCACTCCTGCCCCCGACGCCAAGTTGGTAGATGAACCATCTACATACAGGTGCCACGGATGTTCGAGATCCCTCGTCAATTCAGATGGATAGGTTAGCTCTACAATGAAGTTGGCCAGAGCTTGTCCCTTAATTGCCGTTCTCGTTGCGTACGTGATGCTAAATTGGCTGATTTCCAGTGACCATTTTAGCAACCTTCCTGCAGTATCAGGGCGATGCAGAATCTGTCGTAGTGGGAACATCGTGAGTACTTCTACCTGGTGATCGTAGAAGTACGGCCGCAACTTGCGTGTGCTCATGACCAATGCATATGCCAGTTTCTCCGTCAGAGAATACCGAACTTCGGCCTCATGTAGAGCCTAACTGACATAGTAGATCGGGGAATGAAACTTGCCTTCGGCACGTACTAGCACCGAACTTATTGCTACCTCTGATGCAGCGAGGTAGAGATAGAGTTTTTCTCCAGGAATTGGTTTGGATAAAATTTGTGTATTGCCCAGATACTCCTTGATCTGCTTAAATGCTATCTGGCAATCTCTTGTCCACACAAAATTATCCTTCTTTTTCATGGCCTCGAAGAATGGCTGACATTTATCTCCAGAACGCGAGATAAAACGATTCAATGCAGCTAAACATCCTGTAAGACGTTGAACTTTTTGAACCGAATCAGGAGGCTTCATATCAATTATGGCTCTGACTTTGGTTGGATTCACTTCAATTCCACGCTGACTGACCAGATGTCCCAGGAACTTACCCGAATGAATTCCAAAACTGATTTTCTTCGGGTTAAGTTTCATGTTGTAGGCGCGGAGTATCTGGAATGTTTGAGAGAGGTGCTCAAGATGGTCTTCCTTGTGCAAACTTTTCACAACAATATCGTCCACGTAGACTTCGATCGAGCGGCCGATATGTTCGTCAAACATCTTGTTCACCAATCTCTGGTAGGTGGCTCCAGGGTTGATCAAACCAAACGGCATCCTATCCCAACAATAGAGGTTCTTGTTGGTATAGAATGCGGTATGCTCCTGATCATCAGGATGTAGTGCAATCTGATGATATCCTGCATAGGCATCCATGAAGGTCATGAGCTCGTGCCCTGCAGTGTTATCAATCAGACGATCGATGTGGGGGAGTGGAAAGTTGTCCTTCGAACATGCATCATTCAGATATGTAATGTCGATACAGAGTCTCCATGTGCCGGTGGGTTTACGAACTAGGACAGGGTTCGCAACACATTGGGGGCACAAGGCTTCGTGTATCAACTTATTATCCAGCAACTTCTTGACCTCAGTTGTTAGTGCCTCGTACTTCTCGGGTCCAAACTTTCGTCTTTTGGCGAATCAATCAGCGTGCTGGATCAATATTGAGTCGATTACAGGCATGCTCAGTGGGAATACTTGTCATATCTGAATGAGACCATGCGAAAACGTCCAGATTGTTCCTCAAGAAAGCAATCATTCTTGATTTGAATGGTTCGGGCTGTTCAGATCCAATGAAGAGTTCTAGATCTTCTTTGTCTGGATACGCCGGGATAGATGTCAACTCTTCCATCGGTGTGGCACATTTTCGCTTTTCTTTCCACCTTGGATCTAAAATAGATCCATCATTGTTCAATTCATCTTCAATCTCCATCGGTTCACTTTCAAGCCTAGGTTCGAAATCTTGGCTGAGCAGACATTCATTTGGGCGTTCGCCCTCGAGATGCCTTTCAGGCTCTGATTTCCCTAGGACTTGTACAATTGGATCAGGTGCACTCTCTGGTACGTGAACTGGGTTATCAACTTCCATTGGTTCTGCTTTCGCATGGGAGTCACTCAATGTCTTAGGTTCCAGTTCAGCGTCTGGGGGAGGACTTTCGATCATGTGTATATAAGTGACCGATGGCGCGTTCTGAAGTAAACATTCACGGGCTTTCCTCTGATCGCCCTTTATTGTGCCAGTTCCATTTGGTGTCGGGAATTTTATACAGTAGTAGTAAGTCGAACAGGCAGCTTTGAATTCATGTAAAAAAGGTCGGCTGAGGAACCCGTTATAGGAGGATGGCTGGTCTACAATGTGAAAATCTACCTGCCTCGTCATCCTCCTATTGGGATCATCGACCGATACAAGTTCAACAGATAAACGAATCTTGCCTAGGGAAATAGTAACTGCATCCCTGAATCCTATGATTACAAGTCTCGATATAGGATTCGTAATCCCCTATCTGGTCTAGAGTACTCTTGAACAGAATATTCGTATATGCTCCAGTGTCGACCAGCAATCTGTGAACTCGTGCATTCATAATGTTCGCGCTTATGACCAAGGAATCGTTGTGTGGAGTCATGATCCCTTCCAAGTCTTTTTGTGAAAAAGTTAGCTCTGCAGTGGGCTTGGTAGAGGGTCCTGCTTCGATTTCCTTTATCTGGTCGATAGCGCGCAACTCGGCTTTCTTTTGCCTCTTCGACGGACGTGGCCTTCCATCTGTACAACTGCCGGCACGGCCAACCCCAGGTTCCAAAACATAAACATCCCGCACTGGACCCAGCGGGGAAAGTAGGGCTTGCTGTTCTCGCCGGGGTCTAGGACCGGCACCTTCTTCATTCTCGTTTTCACTGCTCTCTTCATTCGCCCTTCGATCTGGCAGACGTGGTCT
Source organism: Prunella vulgaris (assembly GCA_026898435.1). Classification (NCBI taxonomy): domain Eukaryota; kingdom Viridiplantae; phylum Streptophyta; class Magnoliopsida; order Lamiales; family Lamiaceae; genus Prunella; species Prunella vulgaris. The sequence goes on along the minus strand of JAPKLY010002886.1, from coordinate 764 downwards.
CTTTCCAGGTGGTCTCTTGATAAATTCCGACAATTTCCCTTCCTCATAAAACCTCCACAGCTGTCTCAGTAGATCCTGGCATTCGCTGGTGAAATGCCCCGTCGCCTGATGATAGACGCAGAATTTTTTCTGGTTTGTCCTCTTCGGATCTACTTTGAGCTTCCTAGCTGGTTGCAATTCTCCAGTTCTCTTGACCGCGTTGAAAAGCTGGTCAATGGACAAGGTCAAGACTTGATTCAATCTCTCCGCCAATCCGGCTCCCTCGAATGATTTCAAATTCCCTGGGGTTCGATATTTTCCCCCACTTCTCCTGTCCGTGGTTGCTGCCTTCGGTGCTTCCTTGCCTTCACCCATGGACTTCCGTAATGCTTCTTGCATGGCCACATAAACTCCGGCCTTGTTCCGAAACTCTGCATAAGTCTTCGGACATGCAAGTTGCATTTCTTTCCATAGATCGGTACCCTTTTTCAATCCAGCCATTGCAGTGATTACCTTGGTGTCCTCGCTGACTGGCTCTCCCTCCAATAAAATTTTATCGAATCGTTCGAGGAATTGCTTATCAGATTCCTCTGGTTCCTGAGCGAGATTCGCCAGTCGATGCTTCTAGGTGAAGCAGGAGGCTGCTCCAGAAAAATGTAGTAAAAATTCTCGACTTAACTGCATGAAAGAAGTAATCGATGCAGGAGGCATCGCGGTAAACCATCGGTGTGCATGATCCCCAAGTGTAAGTGGAAAGTTTCTACATTGGGTCGCATCAGACGCTC
>JAPKLY010002885.1:2740-20399 GCA_026898435.1 Prunella vulgaris | reverse complement strand
AATTTGACCTCGATAAGAGGAAGAAGATGGGTGTTGTCAGTGAGGAAATTAGTGAGGAGAAGACATCTGAAAAGGAAAAGAGCGTGGCTCTTAAAGCTACTCCTGAGCCTGAGGCTGGATCTGGCTCCAAGTCTCTAAAAGACATGAACAAAGATGAGCTAGCCTTGGAATACAGTCTGATGGCACGGCGATTCGAGAAACTGAACTCTCGTTTCGGCAGGTATAAGAAATTTTATACTGACACCCGTGATCGCAGGTAGTCCAGCCCCAGGAGATCTAGCCCCCAGAGAGAAGAAAGAAGAGGTTCAGATTCCAGGAGGGATCGCAATGAGCCTGAGTGACGCAGAGATGAAAAGAGGAGAGAGGATGAGCCCAGAAGATCCAGCTCCAAACCTGAAAGATCATCAGGGAGCAGGAGGGAATCCTCTGATAAAAGGTACACTGACAAGAAGCTTTCTTCTGATGCAGATCAGTGCTACCACTGCGAAAAGTCCGGACATTATCAGTATGATTGTCCGGAGCTCAGTGCTCGTGAGCGAGAAGATCGGAGAGCCAAAAGAGAGCTCAGGGCTTCAGACCGGAGAGCGTTGCTTGCTGAGGACTCCTCAGATTCAGATGGCCCTAGACGCCGGTCTCCTGAACTCTTTTCAGATGAGGAGTATGATGACCTCTGCCTGATGGCAGATGATGAGGTATGTTCTTCTGCCTCTTCTCCTGATCACGCACCTGAGTTTAGCTCAGATTCAGCAGGAGAACTCGACCTTCAGCTCGCCCTAGAGCAATTGATGGTTGACTTCTCAAGGCTACAGGAGACTCATACTCACACAGTGGATGTGAACGCACAACTAAGCGAGAAGAACGATCGGTTAACTGAGTCTCTCAAAGTAAGAGATACTGAGGAAGCCCTCAGATTAGTACATCTTCAGGAGGAGCTACTTAATGCTAAGAATAAGCATGATGAAGCTCCACTGGAGGTAGAAAGACTGAAGGGTGTCATCAGCTCGCTGATTGAGACTCGTGATACTGATTTGTTCCTTGCTCAGGAACAACTGATAATTGAGCGAACTGCTTTAAGAATGATGCTCGAAACTGAGTGGCAAGCTCGCCTTTGTGCTGAGCAAACTGCTTGGGATGAGTTGACACATTTCTCTCAGCTGACTGATGGTGCTAAAGCTGGGTTAGGCTATGATGCCACAAAAGACCCAAAGGGCAAGAAGAAGAGAGGTGCTTCAGGGAGTAACTCTCATAAAAAGTTTGTCCCCGCCCTAACTGATGACAAGAGCTCAAGTGTTGCTCATCAGAATAAAGGCAAAGGGAAGGAGAAAATGCCTGCTGAACCTGTCAGGCAAATAACTGAGAAACCAAGACAAAAACCTAAGGAAAAGGTCAAAGTTTCTCATTCTGAGTCTAGGAAGACAGACCAAAGGAACTCCGAGGTCCAGCCTAGGAATCCTGAAACTGGAAAGAATTTTGTTCCTAGCACTTCTCAGGCCCAGCCTAGAAATGTTCAGAACAAAAGGAACTCAGGACAAAGGAGACCTCAGGCAAGACCTAGGACTACTGAGGTTCAGACTCCTCAGACAGGGCACAGAGCCCATCAGTAGCGTCCCAATTCTTTAAGAAGAAGGACAAACCAAGTGGCCTCTGAAAGGCAATGGAGACCTGACTCCAGAAACACTCAGGCCAGACCTCATGTGCCAAGAGGTCAGGCCCGAGCTGCTCCTGCTCAGGACAGACTTCAGCCCAATGCACCCAGGTCAAGGAGAAACAGGAGGCCCATCCCCAGAAATCAAAATAGGGCTCCTGTACCTCAGACTGACACCCATACACCCTCAACTTCCCAGGCACAAAGGAAGAAGAGAACTGTGTATGTTGACATTTTAGGGAAACAGGTCTACACTTCTGATGCTGTCAGAATTGTCAGACAAATCTGGATCCCGAAGGGTATGGCTGACTCAGTAGGACCCAATACGAGATGGGTACCTGAGGCCTGATTCTTTTCAGGTCACTGCGGGCTACAAGAAGAAGAAGGAGGATCTGATGAAGGACTGGTACTTGGACTCAGGATGTTCCAGGCACATGACCAGATTTCGTGATCTCCTTCAGGATTATGTAGCTCAAGAAGGCCCGCAGGTAACCTTTGGTGATAACTCTAAGGGTTTCACCAGAGGATTCGGAACCCTTGTTATTAACTCTGTCCGTGTAATGAATGTATCATATGTTGAAGGACTGAGACATAACTTGCTCTCGGTTAGTCAGTTTTGTGACCGAGGATATAGTGTAGAATTTACATCTAACATGTGTCTCGTAAAGGACAAATCTACACTGCAGGTTCTGATTACAGGAGTCAGGAGGGGCAATGTATATTTTGCTGACTTCAAGAGCAGCCCTCCTGAAACCTGTCTGGTCACTAAGAGCTCCTCTGAGCTCAGTTGGCTTTGGCATAAACGTCTGAGTCACTTAAACTTTAAGATTATTAACAAAATCTCTAGACTTTCTCTTGTAGATGGTCTGCCTAATGAAGTTTTTAGCAAAGACCAAGTGTGCGGAGCGTGTCAGGAAGGCAAGCAAACCAAAGCCTCATTCAAGGTGAAGGAAGCCTTCTCTAATGACAGAGTGCTTCAGCTCCTGCACATGGATCTCTTTGGTCCAGTAACTCCTGTCAGCATAAATGGTAGGAAATATACCCTTGTTGTTGTTGATGACTATTCCAGGTACACGTGGGTTATTTTCTTGCTGAACAAAAAGGAGACACAGGTCAAGCTTCCTGAGTTACTCAAGCAATTGAGTACTGAATAGGGTCAGAGCATTGTCAGGATTCGATCAGATCGAGGAACCGAGTTTATAAACTCTATTATAACTGACTTTTGTACTAACCATGGTATAGCTCATGAGACTTCTGCAGCTAGGACCCCTCAGCAGAATGGGGTAGCTGAAAGAAGGAATCGAACCCTGAAGGAAGCTGCCAGGACCATGTTGGCTAAATCAGGACTGCCCAAGATGTACTGGGCTGAAGCAATCAACACTGCTTGCTACACTCAGAACCGATCTATGCTGAACAAACAACATGCTCAGACACCCTATGAAACTTGGAACAAGAGGAAACCTCGCATCTCTTATTTCCATATTTTTGGGTGTAAGTGTTTCATCCTGAACAATGGGAAAGACCAGCTGAAATCTAATGAGGGAGTTTTCTTAGGATACTCCTCAGTCAGTAAAGCTTTTAGGGTGTATAACTGTCGGACCCTTTGTGTGGAGGAAACACCTCATGTTGTGTTTGATGACACTGCATCAGTGCATAGGAAACAGGTTCCAAGTCCTGATACTGAGGGAATTACCAAAAGGGTAACCAGGCTGAGTCTGAAGAATCTTGAATTCAAGATCAAACTTGTCAGTGCTCCCAAGGGATGGGATGATGATGATGATGAAGATCAGGATGGACTTTAGACCAACTCTCAGCAAGCCCCTACCTCGGAAAATGTTGAGTCTCAGACGGAAGGACAGACTCAACCTGAGGTACGTACTGTCGGTGATGATGCTTCTGCACCTGAGACAGTTACTGAGTCCAACACTGTAGGGGGAAACAATTTCTCTGATATTGGTCAACCCTCAGGAAATGACTCAGTTTCCCCTGTTCTTGCTCGTTCTGCTTCTTTGCCTATTATTATTGAGACTAATGTTTCAGGATCAGGCAATGGAATATCAGTAGCTCCCAGTGCTCCAGTCAGCAGGAGGCGATGGCTAGATGATCACTCATTGGCTGATATCATTGGAGATATCAATGAGGGGGTCAGGACGAGGTTGTCCTTTGGTGAAAGCGCTATGTTTTGTTGCTTCCTGAGTGATCAGGAACCTACAAGCATAGAAGAAGCTCTAGCTGATCCCAACTGGATCTTAGCCATGCAGGATGAGCTCAATCAGTTCGAGCGGAATCAGGTTTGGGAGTTAGTGGATAGACCTAGGCGTCAACATGTTATTGGCACCAAATGGGTTTTCAAGAACAAGAGGGATGAGAAGAATGTTGTTGTCAGAAATAAGGCCAGGCTTGTAGCAAAAGGTTACTCTCAGGCCGAAGGTATCGACTATGATGAGACCTTTGCTCCAGTCGCAAGATTAGAAGCAATCAGGTTGTTTCTGGCTTATGCAACATTCAAGAAATTCAAAGTGTATCAGATGGACGTAAAGAGTGCTTTTCTGAATGGTGTACTGAATGAAGAGGTGTATGTTGAGCAACCTCCTGGATTCGAAGTCGGTAATAAAGTATACCACCTGAAGAAAGCCCTTTATGGCCTGAAGCAAGCTCCGAGAGCTTGGTATGATACATTATCCCAATTCCTGATAGACCACGGGTTCGTGAAAGGAACAGTGGACAGGACCCTCTTCCGGATCACCGAAGGGGAAGACATTCTCTTGGTTCAGATTTATGTGGATGACATAATATTTGGATCTCCTAATCTGAAGCTTTGTGAGAAATTTTCCAAGCTGATGACTGGGAAATTTGAGATGTCAATGATGGGAGAAATGAATTTCTTTCTGGGTCTCCAAGTTAGGCAAATTGACTCCGGAATTTTCATTAATCAGTCCAAGTATGCGACGGACTTGATTCAGAAATTTGGAGTTCAGTCCAATAGAGTCTCACGCATTCCCATGAACACAAATGAGAAGCTGGATCCTGACAAAGAAGGAGCCTCAGTAAATCAGACTGAATACAAGGCACTGATAGGATCTTTATTATATCTGACTGCTAGTCGTCCTGACATCACTTATGCAGTTGGAGTTTGTGCAAGGTATCAGTCTGATCCAAAGAAGAGTCATCTAGAGAGTGCCAAAAAGATTCTGAAATACCTAAGAGGTACAGTCAACTTAGGACTTTGGTATCCCTCAGATGACAACCTAGAACTGACTGGCTATTCAGACGCTGATTATGGAGGCTGTAGACTTGATAGGAAATCAACTACAAGCACATGTCAGTTTCTAGGGAGTAAACTGATCTCTTGGTTTTCTAAGAAGCAAACCAGTGTTGCAACGTCTACTACTGAGGCTGAGTATATGGCGGCAGGCAGTTGTTGCTCTCAAATTCTTTGGCTGAAACAACATCTAAGAGACTACCAAGTTGAAGCCACTGAAGTCCCAATTTATTGTGACAATAATAGTGCCATTGCTATATCCCAAAACCCAGTCTTACATACTAGGTGTAAGCATGTAGACATCAGGCATCACTTTATCAGAGATCATGTTGAGAAGAAGGACATCAGGATGGAGAGAGTCCCTACTGAAAAATAGAGAGCTGACATCCTGACTAAGGCTTTGCCTGAAACCAGGTTTGTTGAGTTATCAGTAGAGTTAGGACTCCTTGACCCAGGCTTAGGTGATTCAGTTTGAATCTCTGATAAGAATGCACAAGGTCAGGGGGAATAACTCATTTAGACTCAGGATGAAGGGAACTCAGAGAGAATGTGAATGGTTGTAGGGGGAACATTCAGTATAAAATGGATGATCAGTATAGACTGACTAAAATTCAGGACACTGAACTCAGGGCTTGTCACCCTGATAGGGCAATAAGTGGTATCAGTCAGAATACTTATCTGACTGACTGGTATGTTTCCTGTTTTTTTTGTCTATGTCATCTGATATTGCGTGCATTGTCTGTTTTACTGTTTGCTGTATTATCAAATCAATTTAATTTGCCAAATGATCCCAGCCGTTTGTTTTAATATTTGGTTATTATTTAATTCAATTTGTTTGAATTAAATACGGACATGCTCTAATGCGCATTTAATGCACTGTGGGCGGGAACAGTTATCAATAAAATTTTGACCAATTACCTTTGAAGAACCGAAAAGGCAAATGCTTTTTACTGCTCAATCTTGTCCATTGAATCCCATAGGTCACTATTTTCTAAACCGTCCGATTAAAACCAAATTTTTCTTTCTAAATAAGAGAAGATCGTGTTGTTAAAACTTTTATGCACCCAATATTTTCTTAACTTATCTTCTCTAAAAACCGATTCTCTTCAAATCTCTTAAAATCTTCCATGGCTTCACCTTCTGTCGATACCTTTTTTTGGAAACCTTTTCCACTTAAGGAACGAAATACACTACGAGCCTTATGGGGATTTTTCTTCTAATAACCCTGATATTATGCCTGTGCTAGACCATTTTAAGAATGCAGGTCTTTTGCAGTTCATCACTGCAAAGCCACAGAGGCTCCACCCCAGACTCATTGCTGCCTTCTACCTGAAGATGGCGTAGAACAAGGACTTCCAGGAGTGGGAAACTTGTATTCCCTTGACCACATGTGAGAAGGGCAAGGATGGTGAGGAGGAGATGGTCAGGAGGTGGGTCACCTTCAACATTCGGGAGAAGATTAAGGAGGTTTTCAATCTTCCCAACAAAGGACGAAGCCTAGTGGAGTATGGGTTTGGGAAAGAGAAGGATTTTCTCTAGTCCCTGTGTGATGGAGATGTCGTGCTGAAGTCCGGCCTGAATAAATCAGTCTTGAGGACTGAAAACCATCACTTCTTCGACCTGACGAGTCAGGGAGTGATGGGAATTGCTGGAGGATTGGAGCAGATCTCCAGGCCGAAGCTGTTCACAATGATGGCTATTTCCGACGCCCCTCTGCACAATTTTGACTGGGAGGGTTACTTCCTCCAAATGCTGGTGGCTGAGACCAGCAAAATCAAGTACTCGCCAGAGGGGCAGGCGACTTTTGAGGCCAAGATGCATTTTGGCACCAAGATCTCCATGCTCTTGGAGACTCTGGATCTCGGTGATGTGGATCAGGCCCAATCACTTGAGATCCCAGTGAAAATCCATCTCTTCAGAGCTTATTCCGATGATGCTGGCACAAGGAGAAGGCCTCGGACTCAGAAGAAGAAGGCCCAGGCGAGCATGACTGGGAAAGTCCAGGCTCAGGCAGGCAAGTCTTCAGAGTCTGATACAGCAAAGCCAGCGGAGGATAAATCTAAGCCTTCCAGACCCAAGCAACAAAAGCTGAAATTTCTCTACTCTGGGTCAGCTGGGCGAAAGAAGAAGCTTATGGAGATACAAGCTGCTGAATCTATTGAGAAGGAATCAGCTCAGGCGCAGGGTTCTACTGAAGCTATTGAGAAGGAATCAGCTCAGGCGCAGGATTCTGCTGAAGTTGTTGAGAAGGAACCAGCTCAGGCGCAGGCTGTTCCTGAATTTGCTCTGATTGCATCCCCTGATCCCAACCAGCTGATCCTTACTATTGCTGAACCTATCAGAGTTTGGGTCAGGAAGAGCCTGCTCAGGAAGGAGGAGTTGGGCAAGAGGCTGCTGAATCAGTTCAACATGTAGCACCATGACCTTTCACTGCGCCCGATGTGAACAGTCTATCAGATTTTGAGATAGTTGCAAGGGGAGAGGCAGCTGAGATGGTGGAAAGGAGATTCCCTGATCTTACTGAGGCTCAGAAGGAGGCAGTTGTGCAACTCCGCACTTTTGCCATGATCAGAAATGCTACTTGGTCTGAGCTCAGTTAGCTAGGAGAGTCCAGAGGATGGGACTGCATTGCAGATTTAGAAGCCGCCCTCTTTGATCATTTTGGTTTTAACTCTCTACATCATCTGATCAAAATGGTGGATTTTATGAGAATAGTCCGCAGAACGTATCCTGAGCCGAGACCCAGTTAGCTGAAGAGAAGGGAAAGGAGAAGGAAGCTGAAATGGAGGTTGTGGTGATTGCTGATGACATTCAGCAAGGTGGCACTGAGGGAGTCAGTGCACCGGCCGATGATGCACCCCTTGGACCCGGGGCAGCGGAGGCTTCAGGAGAGGGTCGATCAGGTCTTATCCGAGTTAGAGGAAACTGGATCACCCCTGCGGCTATGTTCACTGAAAATTCCTCATGAGCTCTTTCGAATATGCACAGAAGGGTAATTCTCGTTGAGCGACAGACAAGTAGGGTTGATTCAAATTCTAAAACTCTAAATAAGAAGATGAAAAGGCTGGATAAAGACCTGAATGATATGGCCTCTAATATGCATGCAGCAATTGATCTCTTTGGGGAAGCTCGGCCTGAAATCAATGTAGAGCTCACTGTCATTTCCGAGCAAACCAAGAATGCTATTCAGAACTGCAATCAGATGGTTTCGGATGTGCAGACTCAGCAGGAGACTAAACTTGCCAACTTTCTGGATCAACAACTATCTGAAAAGGTTGATCAACTGGTTGATGAGAAATTGGTCAAGTTATGAACTGAGCTGAAGGAGGACCTGCTGAGGGAGTTGTCTGCTCAGGAGAAGGAGAAAATTGCATCTGCCCTAGACTCAAGGATGGCAAACTTCGAGGGTCGACTGAAGGCTGCACACAATTCAGCCACTGATCAGCTCAGTATAGGCCTGAGGGGAATGGTAGGGCAGATTGGGCAATTGCAGGTGAAGCAGACTGAGATGGATAGTCAGTTCAATCTTTTGGCGGAGTCAGTGGATGAGGTTGTTAAACGTATTAATGACGATGATGCCAAAAAGGGGGAAGAAAGGAAGAAGCAAATTGCCACTACTGGCAAAGCTAAGAAGAAGAACTTTCCCCTTGAACTGAAGGCTGCGGATAGAAAGAGGACTAGATCCGTAGCCGCCATCGAAACTGCTGAAGGCTTAGATCCGAAGAAGTTGAGATCCTCTGAAGATCCGGCTCTCGAGCCATTATATAAGGAGATGGAGGAACAAATAATGCCATCTGGGATGACCACTCAGAAGAAATTGGTGATGACTGATGCTGAAAAGATAGCAAAAATGAAAGAAATTTCGATGCTCAGTCAGATCCAGCGTCTAAAAGAATCTAATGAGTATCTGACTTCTCAGGTCCAGAAGAAGAAATCTGTATCATCTGGATCTCGGATAAAGACTCAGAGGAAAATTGTGGTCAGTCCAGATCAAAGTCATCCTCCATCGAAGTTTGTTGAAGACTTCATTCCGATTGAGATGCTGGAGGTTTGGATTCCGATCCGGAATAGGTGGGCATACCTATTCTATGTGGTGGGGTTATGGGATGATCAGACTGAAGAAAAAGACGTCATACTCCATCACTGGATGGCACAGGAGCATCCTGATCTATGGGCTGAAATCATCAGACATGCTGACACTGAAGGTGTTGAGATCGCTCCTCCGGAATTCATTAAGTACCGTCCTCCACTCTTTAGGAATTCTAAGCAGCTGGACCGGAAAGTAATTTCTGAAGAAGTCGTCAGAGTAGGACGAGCTGCCGGGGCCGTTGCTGATCGGAACAGGATGAAGCAGGTCCTGAATTGAGTACTGGAGATGTACGAGATTCCACTGACTGCTTGGAATAAGGATGAAGATTAGATCAGGAGTTAGTTGTTCAGGAATTTTGTAATAGCTTCAGGATACTTGTATTTTCTTATCAATCAATGAAGTTATTTATTTTTCCTGAGTACAACTTCTTGTTGACTCCTGAATTTACTTTTCTGAATTCTTATCAAGAACTGTACTAACCCATTCCTTGTTTTCATCTTATAGACTAAGTACCTAGTTCGTCAGGTGGTACTGAGTCATTTTCACTGACTAAGTCAGTTGATTGTATAGATGAATAGGAATTTGCTTAAGGGTTTTGGCATCATCAAAAAGGGGAAATTGTTGAGACAATCTGAGTATTTTTATCAGATCCCAAAACCCCTGATGAATCTGCCTAAGTATAGTGTTCAGGATAAAATAATTCAGGATAGTTAGGTTAGAGATTCAGTATAGAAGGACCATGTTGAAGACTGAAGAATATTGGAGTCGACTCAATTTACTGAAGTCTGAAGCGTAAACCATTCTGAAGGAGTCAGTCAGTCTCGCTGAAGATTGTCTGTTCTAAAGCTGAAGATCGAAGCCTGCTGATTCATCCTGAAGTCAATCCTGAAGTACCACTGTCTGATGTTTCTACTGAATACACTAAGCATGTTCAGGACAGAACTCAGTTAGTGAAGAGTAAAGTGTTACCTATCAGGCTGTGCTGAATGCACATAGGACCTGACTTAGGCCTTGGTTCAGTTCACCTGAATCCTGTAAGTCTGAAGCAAAAAGGTAACACATACTGAGCTGAATAATCTATCAGGCTGTGCTGAATGCACATAGGACCTGACTCAGGCTGTGATTCAGATCTCCTGAATCATGTCAGTCCAAAGCAAAAGGTTATTTATGCTATGGGACAAGAGACAAAAAGAATGTCAGTAAGACTCCATTAAGACACGTTCAGACTGAGTTATTAACAAGAGACTCAGAGCATTGAATGTACGAGGAAGGATAAATGTCTGAAGGTCAACTAGCCGTTATAGCGGAGAGCCAATGATCTTTCGACACGCAAGCACGGAGTCTGCGCAGCATTTAATGCGTCTCAAAAAGGTTGCAGGTGATGTGACAACTTGCCAGAATAAGCATGGCGGGTAGGTCGAACAGTATTTCTAGCCTGCAATATACCTAAAATAGGAAAGATTTGATTTGATCTCCTCCAACGGATCTATTTTGAATCTCGCCTATAAATATGGAGAACCTTGCACCCATTCAAGGTTAATGGGAAATTTCCAAGAGAAAACTCTCAAGAATCCAAGAACACAAAGCATATCATAAACAACACTCTGCAATTAAATTTCCCTAGTGTTGTAGTAGGATTCACTCTGTATTTGCTTAGATCGATAGCTATATTATTTAGCATTATTTTGTATTGCTAGAGCTATCTTAGTTGGAAACCAGAATACCAAACCTCTCAAAGTGTGAGATTGGTTGGTTAGAAGGATTGGGACTTGTAAAACGCCCAGGGGTCAGTTCCTAAGAGAGGAAGTTGGCTACTCGTGTCCCTTGGCACGTAAAACCCAAGTACCTATCCTCAGGGTTTTGAGGATAGCTTCCTGTTAAATCAGGTCGTGGACGTAGGAGTTGGTTATCTCTGAACCACGTTAAAAAGTCCCCTGTGTGCTGATTTACTGTTTTGTTCAGGATCATAAATGTCATCATCTTAAACTGAACATACTGCATTGGTTTTAACTTCAGGACTGAATCAATCATCCTGAATCTGAATACTGTGCACTCAGCCTTAACCACCAATTTACTAAGCAACTCAGAGAAAACAATTTCAGAAACTAAAACGAGTAGAATCTAAGGGCTCACTTTCGGCACGTACTCTGACTCACTGAGATAGTAGTCCAACTGACTCGCTTCCGAGCAGTCAGTAGGTTTGTTATCTCTACTGAGCCTCCAAGCACTTTACTCACACTCAGCTTATCTGACTCATTACTGAACCGTCCCTGCCGCCCCTGCGGACATTCAGCATACTGAGTACTTCAGGGAATCCTGACTGAGTGCGTTAGAGCATTTTTCTGAGTCTTTCAGAAAAATCTGACATCAGTGTATTCCCCCCCTATACACTGATTTAACTCGTTTCGGGACCAACATGTGTGTTGCGCTCCATGTGTAAGATGGAGCTCTCCCTTCCATATCATCCAAGTTGTATGTTCCATTAGTCCAACTAGCGGTAACCCAGAACGGTCCTTCCCAGTTTGGTCTAAATACTCCCAGTGGCGTCGCTAGTAGCTTTCTTAATACTAGCTCCCCAATCTCGAATTTTCTGTGTCGCACCTGTGTGTTATTGTATTTTTTGGCCCTCTGTCCATCGAACTATCTGCCATTATCTATCACAGTTGATTGTGGAAGTCCGAATCTACAGATTAAATTCTACCATATGAAACTTATCATTTTTTCCTATGTTACTGTTGTTAATGCTTCAGCTTCAGTCCATTTTGTGTAGTAGTCTAATGTAACTACGACAAATTTAACACCGCCTTGGCCAGGTGAGAATGGGCCGATCAAGTCGATACCCCATTTTGCAAAAGGCCATGGGTTTAATACGGATTTGAGCTGATTTGCAGGAGTATGAATGTTCAGCGCGAACATCTGGCATTTTCGGCACCTTCAAGCGAAGCTAATAGCATCTTTGCGTAAGGTGGGCATTGGTCCCAAGGCAAGTTGAGAGATAGAAAATCTTGGTCAAATCTAGAAGGGGGGTTGAATAGACTTGAGGAGTTTCAAAACTATTTCGTTTTAGGCCTTTATCAAATATCAGCAGACTACTTAGATTAGTCTGGTTTTATAAGACAGTGTGCTTGTGAACTTTCAGTGCGGAAACTTTTTTGAATGAAAACCCTTTTTAGTGATTGTGCACTGACATAAACATAAAGTAAATATGTAAGAGACGCAAGGATTTATAGTGGTTCGGACTCAAATGTCCTAATCCACTCTCCACAATCCAATAGGACTTGTGGGTCTCTCCACTAACTGACTCACTCACTCACTCACTGAGAGTCGTGCTCTCTTAAAACAGTCAATACTTGAATAGCAATAGACTTTCAATACCTTCTACAAAGCTTTACAACTGATTGATATTGTTGAATGGGGTTTTGAGTACGAGTAAGAAATTTGACTGAGTTTTGGTAAAGCTAATCGCGTGATAATCCGTGTTTTATTTCTTTAATGGTACTCCTATTTATAGGGTTGAATAAACTAGCCGTTAGAGTTCACTAGTGATTTGGATCCCTATAAATTAGGGTTAAATGAATCATCGAGATTGATTGATCCGTCTTCATGATTCCCAAGGATCTTCTTGTCCTTCAATCAATCAAGTTTGTCCCCTTGATTGATTGATCGTTAAAATCGGAAACCTTCTTTATGTTGCAAGTCAACCCTTTATAGGTTCCATCAAATCTGGGGGGAGCACAAGACAACTTCAGCTGATCTGTCCCCTCAGCTGGTATACCAGACTCTTTTGGTATGTGGACCTCTGCTGGTATCAGAAGACTTCGCCTTCTGCCATGAGTCTTCGATAGATACCTTCTGATCAGATTAATCCTGTGCTGGTCCTCATATGATCTTGGTCCTAGTCTTATCTACAACATGCTCTTCAGCTAGTCTTCTGACTTCAGCTGATACTCGACTCTTCTGATGATTATCTCCGGATTGTCTGATGTCAGCTGCTCGGGTCTTCTGTCTTCTGGAATCTGCTAAGTCTTCGAAGCCTTAGCTTGTCCTCTTTCCTATGAATACTATGGATCTTCTAGGCAGCAAGGTATGTTCCCCCTTACTAGATGCCTATCTAATCCTGGACTATTCATCAGCTGACTAACAGGTATAGCTGGTCCTATTACATGCTGAGTAGTTTATTATATCATCAAAACTTCTAATAAGAATATCCTAACAAATTCCCCCTTTTTGATGATATCAAAACCAACTCAGCTGATCTTAAAAAGATAAATAATAAAGACTAAATCAATAGGACAGAAAAGAAGATCTTTATATAAGATCCCTTACACAGAATTTAACAGCAGCTGACAACAAGTAGTTGTCTCAAAATATAGATGTTTCATTAAATTTAAAATAAAAGAGTACAAGTAAGAGATCACTACCCTCAGTTGACTCAACTGGACAATTACATCAGGGACATTCTATTTGCAAATGGTACTTGCATCCAATCAAGGAATCTCTTCTCTATTTCCTTCAGAGCGGGGTCAGACCTATCAGACAGGGTGGAAAGGAAACGAGTCATCATGTCAGTCCAGATCTTCTGGATCTCTTTTCAGTTGGGCTTGCTGTTATTATCTATTTGCATGGGGATGTATTCTAGTTCTGGTAGGTCTGGCTGGGCATGAGCCTTGATTATGGTCTTAGTAATGAATTTTGAGAACGCTGGGTAACACTCCTTCAGTCTGTCTCTGAATTTAGCATTCTTTACCCTTTCTCCTCTAGTATCTTCTCCTCTAAGGATATATAAATGAATAAAATTTCTTTCTTTGATTATTCTCCGGAGACCAACTTGATCGGCTGACATGTCTTTACAGAACATTTCAATGGGAGCATCAACCAGAGGATCATTAGGATCTGGCACAAACTTTTCACCCTTTTGCCTTCTGCTCTGAGGTACTACTTTTCCTTTCTTCTTCATCATTCTTGTTGGGACAATCTGAGTGTTTTGATTAGATCCCAAAACCCCTGATGAATTTGCCTAAGTATAGTTGTTCAGGATAAAATAGTTCAGGACAGTTAGGTTAGAGATTCAGTACAGGAGGACCATGCTGAAGACTGAAGAATATTGGAGTCGACCCAATTTACTGAAGTCTGAAGTGTAAACCATCCTGAAGGAGTCAGTTAGTCTCGCTGAAGATTGTATGTTCTGAAGCTGAAGATCGAAGCCTGCTGATTCATCCTGAAGTCAATCCTGAAGTACCATTGGCTGATGTTTCTACTAAGTACACTAAGCATACTCAGGACAGAAGTTGGTCAGTGAAGAGTAAGTGTAACCTATCAGGCTGTGCTGAATGCACTTAAGACCTGACTTAGGCCTTGGTTCAGTTCACCTGAATCCTGTAAGTCCGAAGCAAAAAGGTTACACACACTGGGCTGAATAACCTATCAGGCTGTGCTGAATGCACATAGGACCTGACTCAGGCCATGGTTCAGTTCACCTGAATCATGTAAGACCAAAGCAAAATGTTATTTATGCTATGGGACAAGAGACAAAAAGAATGTCAGTAAGACTTCATTAAAGACACGTTCAGACTGAGTTACTAACAAGAGACTCAGAGCATTGAATGTACGAGGAAGGATAAATGTCTGAAGGTCAACTAGCCGTTATAACGGAGAGCCAATGATCTTTCGACACGTATGCACGGAGTCTGCGCAGCATTTAATGCGGCATTTAATGCGTCTCAAAAAGTTGCAGGTGATGTGACTACTTGACAGAATAAGCATGGCGGGTAGGTCAAACAGTATTCCTAGCCTGCAATCTACCAAAAATAGGAAAGATTTGATTTGATCTCCTCCAACGGATCTATTTTGAATCTTGCCTATAAATATGGAGAACCTTGCACCCATTCAAGGTTAACGGGAAATTTCCAAGAGAAAACTCTCAAGAATCCAAGAACACAAAGCATATCATAAACAACACTCTGCAATTAAATTTCCCTAGTGTTGTAGTAGGATTCACTCTGTATTTGCTTAGATCGATAGCTCTATTATTTAGCATTGTTTTGTATTGCTAGAGCTATCTTAGTTGGAAACCAGAATACCTAACCACTCAAGGTGTGAGATCGGTTGGTTAGAAGGACTGGGACTTGTAAAACGCCCAGGAGTCAGTTCCTAAGAGAGGAAGTTGGCTACTCGTGTCCCTTGGCACGTAAAACCCAAGTACCTATCCTCAGGGTTTTGAGGATAGCTTCCTGTTAAATCAGGTCGTGGATGTAGGAGTTGGTTATCTCCGAACCACGTTAAAAAGTCCCCTGTGTGCTGATTTACTGTTCTGTTCAAGATCATAATTGTCATCATATTAAACTGAACATACTGCATTGTTCTTAACCTCAGGACTGAATCAATCATCCTGAATCTGAATACTGTGCACTCAGCCTTAACCACCAATTTACAAAGCAACTCAGAGAAAACGTTTTCAGAAACTAAAATGAGTAGAATCTAAGGGCTCACTTTCCGCACGTACTCTGGCTCACTGAGATAGTGGTCCAACTGACTCGCTTCCGAGCAGTCAGTAGGTTTGTTATCTCTACTGAGCCTCTGAGCACATTACTCACACTCAGTTTATCTGACTCATTACTAAACCGTCCCTGCTGCCCCTGTGGACCTTCAGCATACGGAGTACTTCAGGGAATCCTGACTGAGTGAGTTAGAGCATTTTTCTGAGTCTTTCAGAAAAATCCGACATCAGTGTATTCCCCCCCATACACTGATTTAACTCATTTCGGGACCAACAATTGGTATCAGAGCAGTGGTTCAAAAGATCACTGACTTTGTTTACCAACAGTTTCTGAGGAGAAACTTTTGGTGGTCTACTGAACTGATCTTGTTTCTGAAAAAAAAAACTGCATATCATGGCATCCGGTTCTAAACGCCTCAAGGGCAATCTTCCTGAATTCTCTATTGACAATTATGACTATTGGAAATTCAGGGTACTCGCACATCTCTACTCTATCCATGATCAGATGCCTCAGGTGATCGAGCATGGCCCGATCAGATTTATGAGGAATCTTCAGACGACCTGGCCTATTGCTGGCAATGTCCCTGTTCCAGCCGCCGGAGATGAAGAAGTGGAGAGGTCTGCGCTTAATTCTGATCAGATTAAGCAAATCGGATTGGATAATGTTGCCAAGAACATTATACTCCACACCATTTCTTACGAGAATTCGGTCAGGCTTATGCATCTGAGGACAGCTAAGGAGATCTGGGATACCCTGAGGGAGATGAATGAAGGATCAGAAAAGATCAAGGAGAACAAGAGAGATCTTGCTATCAGGAAGTTTGAGGCCTTCAAGATGCTAGAAGGAGAGTCCATCGATCAGATGGAAGCTCGGTTCATTAAGATGATGAACGAGCTAGCAACCCTTGGGAAGGAGTTTCCCAAGAGGGAGGTGTCTTCTAAAATCCTAAACTGTCTCCCTGAAAGATGGGACACAGGAGTAATTTTGTTGAAAAACACTCTGGACCTTACAAACATCACTCACTCTCACCTATTCTCAGAGTTAAAGGCTTTGGAATTTGACCTCGATAAGAGGAAAAAGATGGGTGTTGTCAGTGAGGAGAAGACATCTGAAAAGGAAAAGAGCGTGGCTCTTAAAGCTACTCCTGAGCCTGAGGCTGGATCTGGCTCCAAGTCTCTGAAAGACATGAACAAAGATGAGCTAGCCTTGGAGTACAGCCTGATGGCACGACGATTCAAGAAACTTAACTCTCATTTCGGTAGGTATAAGAAATTTTATACTGACACCCGTGATCGCAAGTACTCCAGCCCCAGGAGATCAAGCCCCCAGAGAGAAGAAAGGAGAGGTTCAGATTCCAGGAGGGATCACAATGAGCCTGAGCGACGCAGAGATGAAAAGAGGAGAGAGGATGAGCCCAGAAGATCCAGCTCCAAACCTGAAAGATCATCAGGGAGCAGGAGGGAATCATCTGATAAAAGGTACACTGACAAGAAGCCTTCTTCTGATGTAGATCAATGCTACCACTGCAAAAAGACCGGACATTATCAGTATGATTGTCCGGAGCTCAGTGCTCGTGAGCGAGAAGATCGGAGAGCCAAGAGAGATCAGACCGGAGAGCGTTGTTTGCTGAGGATTCCTCAGATTCAGATGGCCCAGGACGCCGGTCCCCTGAACTCTTCTCCGATGAAGAGTATAATGACCTCTGCCTGATGGCAGATGATGAGGTATGTTCTTCTGCCTCTTCTCCTGATCACGCACCTGAGTTTAGCTCAGATTCAGCAGGAGAACTCGACCTTCAGCTCGCTCTAGAGCAATTGATGGTTGACTTCTCAAGGCTGCAGGAGACTCATACTCACACAGTGGATGTGAACGCACAACTGAGTGAGAAGAACGATCGGTTAACTGAGTCTCTCAGAGTAAGAAATACTGAGGAAGCCCTCAGACTAGTACATCTTCAGGAGGAGCTACTTAATGCTAGGAATAAGCATGATGAAGCTCCACTGGAGGTAGAAAGACTAAAGGGTGTAATCAGCTCGCTGATTGAGACTCGTGATACTGATTTGTTCCTTGCTCAGGAACAACTGATAATTGAGCGAACTGCTTTAAGAATGATGCTCGAAACTGAGTGGCAAGCTCGCCTTTGTGCTGAGCAAACTGCTTGGGAT
>JAPKLY010002884.1:0-21716 GCA_026898435.1 Prunella vulgaris | reverse complement strand
TAAATAAAAGAGAATAAATATATTACATGGTTTGAGTTCATTGTATTTGAATCATCATATAATATATAAATATTGATGATATGGAAGTTGGTTTATATATGCAATTCTATCGGAGATAAGCCGCTTACGAAAAAAAACAGACAAAAGGGGATGCAAAGATTGACAGTTGTTTGAAATCAAGTTGTGTGTACATCTTTGAATAAACAGGTTTGATAGTTAGGCTTTGATTGCTGAATAAATTGCATGCACACAAAGTTTTACCATTTGATCAAATATATTTGTATCTGTTATTCTGTTATACACTTACTAAATGTGAAAGAATAGATGCACAGTACACATCTCTGACAAACATCTAAAATGTTCAACTGATTTTGGATGATGATGAACCACATGCATAAAAGGAAACCCGCGGTGAGAGCCAAGGCTTAACGGCTCCAAAACCCACATACGCCCAACACAGTAGTCTATAAATAGAACCAATAAAAAAAATATTAGAACAGCCCGTGCATTTGCACGGGTAAAAATCTAGTATATTACAAAGATATAGACCTAATATCAAGTATTGATGTTGAGATCCTAATAGTATAACTGTTTTGTGAGGATGGTATTAGGAATTACTCAATCTAGTATTACATACTATTAGGTTATTTCTTAGTACCATCCTCACAAAAGAGTAATATTTTTAGGTTATTTCCTTAAACACTTATTATTCATAGTGTGAAACACTTAAACAATATAAATATCACTTATACATTATCATTATTAATATTCTTAAGATATATTACAAAGATATAGACCTAATATCAAGTATTGATGTTGAGATCCTAATAGTATAACTGTTTTGTGAGGATGGTATTAGGAATTACTCAGTCTAGTATTACATACTATTAGGTTATTTCTTAGTACCATCCTCACAAAAGAGTAATACTTTTAGATTATTTCCTTAAACACTTATTATTCATAGTGTGAAACACTTAAACAATATAAATATCACTTATACACCATCATTATTATTATTCTTAAGATATATTACAAAGATATAGACCTAATATCAAGTATTGATGTTGAGATCCTAATAGTATAATTGTTTTGTGAGGATGGTATTAGGAACTACTCAGTCTAGTATTACATACTATTAGGTTGTTCGATATGATTAGTGAGTCGGGGTGACTATACTTACTATCTACTCGTTTAATCGAGATATTTCAAAATATTTTTAAATTATAGTGTTAACATAACGATTATAATTTTCTAAATAATCTTTAATTGATTAGTGTTCGTGAACTGAATTCAAATTTACAGTTTAGGATTGTTCAATTCGATTAGTTAGTCGGGAGTGACTATACTTACGATCTACTCGTAGGACCGAGTTATTTCAAAAATATTTTTAATTATAATGTTACATAACGATTTTAATTTAAAAAAAAATCTCTAATCAATTAGTGTTAGCAAATTGAATTCGAATTTACGGTTAGGGTTGCTCAATTCGATTAGTGAGTCGGGAGTGACTATACATACTATCCACCCGTAGGACCGAGTTATTTCAAAAATATTTTGTCATATACAAAGTTACAAACAATTTGTCATATATATTCATAAAAAATATATCAATTTAAAGTTTAAAAGTAGTATATATAACTATCAATTTAAGGTTTATAATGTTTTTCTTATCAACTCAACATCTGAAATATAGTAGCCTATATATAAATGTAGGACCTCAAAGATAGAACCTATCAATTCAAATTTCATATTTAATTATTTATATACATTAATATTTTTTCATCATTACTTGCCAAATCACATGGAATTTAAATTTATATTTATAATTGGAACTAGAGTTAATAAAATGCCAAGCATAATCTAATTAAAATATGTAAATTTTAATTTTTTTTTTAGGCAATTGAATTTTTTTAATTATCAAATCCTAAATCTTTAGAAAAAAATATTTTAGATCTTATATTGATATTTTACTATCTAATTTCAAGGCCTAAATTGATTACTTTCACATATTTTTTTTTAAATTTTAATATTACGTTTACACACAAAAAAAATAAATCAAACTCACAAAAATAAAATACTTTTTAAATTTAATCTTTTCACATTTAATTTTATTTTTCTAATATGTATGTCACTTTACCGATAAAGAATAAAGGAAGTATTACAAATGATATCATTTCTTTAATGCGCCAGAAGTTGGTATGAGGTGCCGTAGTTATTGCCTTATTGGTATGGGGTGGGGATGTATATCACTTTATTTTTTAATATGTATATCACTTTACTGTAGAAAAAAATGTGTATTAATTTATATTAATTTGATAATATATTTTTTATTATATTATTTTATCTTAATTTGATACGTGTAGAGGAATGTGTGTGAGTTCGGTTGAGTGATGCAGGGGTGAGGATGTTGACATAGTCATGAAAAGAATTATGAAAATATTTACTATTAAGATGATTAGTTATAATTAAATAAAATATTAATTAATTTTTATATGAATCATAATCCCTAAATAAAATGACATATTTGGATAATTATTACTTATGAGATTTTATTATATAATATAATGAATTTGAAATTAGAATATATATTGTATAGATTAAATTATTTTCCTATAATATATTTGAATATCTATTAATTCACACGCACATTATATATATATGTGTATATATATATAAATATTTTATTGATATTAATAATATTATTTGATATTTAGCTAGAATAAATTAGTTTCAAAAAATTAATATAGATAAAATTGAGTGAGAATATTGACTTGGTTATAAAAACATTATAAGAAGATTTATATCATATAAAATTATTAATATAATCAAATTAAATATTAATTGTAGTATTATATTGTGATATGGACAATTTTTTTCAATATGATAATATACGCTAATAGTATCGTATTAGCAAAATTAATGATTAATTTTAGAGTATTATTGTTTAAATTTAAATTTCTTTTCAAACATTTCATAAAAAATCAAAATTAATATTATTTCTAGTTATATTTAATTTTTTAATTGCATCTATTTTTTATTAATATACAAAGATTTAATCCCACATTCTTAATAGAAAAAATTGATATACAAAATGTCAAATTAATATTCTTTTTTTAAGATTTTTAATTTCATATAATTTTTTTATGATCCAAATCAACCTTTTATCTCCCTTAATATTTTCAAGCCAATCTTATATCTACCTTTAATTTGTTCCAAAAAGGAACCGAACCCAGACCACTCAATCAACTGAGGAGCTCGGTAAACAGGTGAGCTAGCCCACCTGGTTCATTAAGTTTTTCTCTATCTAACAAACTCTTCCCCATCTCTATACTTAACACCAAACTCTCTCAATCCACCTCCCCATTTCCTTCATTTTACTTTCCTTATCTAGGCTAAGATTATATAGTCTATGAAAACTATTTTTATCTAGGCTAACAAACTCTCCCTCCCAAAGGAACTTATGTTGTAATTTGATAATTTTACACACAATTTCTCTTTGGAGTATGAAAAATGCACTACAAGTAAATGGACATACTCCCTTTTGGTTGGATTTGATCCACCCTTTCCGATGACAATATCCAATTAATTAAAGTGAATCTTTCCCCAATAGATATCCATCTTCTCAATCTATTTTTTTTGGAAATTTATTTTCAAGCCACACGATGAACAATTTTAACAGAAAATACTTAAGAAAACAACAATTCTCCTCGTCCACATTTTTTTTTAAATTGTGTCATCTGCAAATCAAAGGTGTGAAATGTTTTTCTTGTCTCTACTCATTTCCACCAGCTTATATAAATCTCTCTCCATTGCATGAAATTAGAATACTCAACCCTACAACTACTAAAAATAAAAATAAAAAGACGAATAACAGTTCTCCCTGTTTTAATCCTCTTTCAAGCTTAAAGTCACCGAAGGGACTACCATTCACCAAAATTGAGACATGAGTTAACGTTACACACTCCATAATCCATTTCACCAACTTCGGATCAACGCTAAACACTCCACTAATTCCTGTAAAGAACCCTACTCAACTGATTCTCATTCATACATCTCTCAACCAAACTCATCAAAATTCAATTCTTGTAGATAATCGAAGATGATATAAGAAAATTTACTTTTTATAAATTAATGTGCAATGTGATTTTCAATAATTAAAAGCTGAAATTATTATTTAATTGTTTGGAGGGAAAAAAGAAGAGGGAAGTTTGATGCCACTTTCTCATTAAAATGGAGCCAAAACTATGTAATGATATATTGGTAAATAGATAACCCCACTAACATAAAAAATTAATTAATAATTTTCTGCCCTAAGCAGAATCTGCCCAAATAGCATGACCCTATTGATAAATGTAGTCTAAACCCTTTCTTGTTATAGTTGGAGTTTGAGGGTATTTAATGTGAATTATTGAGGGAGAGTTATTGCAACCCCTGTTGCAACGTTGAATCCCAATGCACATGCAGTTCAACACACTCTGATAAACGGAGTTTTACTCAAATACGTATCATTTAACTAAATATTATGTTAGTTTATAGGGAAAATACATTTTTTTGTCCTATAAGTTTCGTTGACTTTAGTTTTCGTTCTCTTAAATTTTGAATTTTGGTTTTCGTCCTCTTAAATTTTGGATTTTGGTTTTCGTCTTCTTAAGTTTTGAATTTTTTTTTTCGTCCTTTATATTACCAAAAATTATGGTTTTCGTCCTTCAACATATTCAATATTTTCTTTTGTTTTTAGTTTAATATTGAATTGTATAATAGATATGATTCTAAAATTTAAAAAAAAAAAAAGAATTGTTATGATAATTAAAAATATAACAGTAAATATTTTTAGGTAAATTCGTAAAAAAAAATATTATATTGCTACATTTCGGTAAATAAGTAAATATTTTTGGTTTAAAAAAAATTATATTTTGACATATTTTTAAATTTTTAAAATTTGACATGTTCAAAATTTCAAATGTTTTGTTTTGGTTTAAATTTAATATGAACGGTTTTAAATTTTTGTTAGGATAATTACAAAATATAACCGTAAATAATTTATGTAAATTCGTAAATAATTTTTTAGGTAAATTCGTAACTAATTTTTTCTATGAGTAAGTTTTTATATAATTTTTGTTTAAAAAAATATAATTTTGACATATTATCTAAATTATAATTTTAATTTTGACAAATTCAAATATTTTGTTTTGCTTTAAATTAAATATGGACATTTTTAAAGTTGAAATAGTTGCTTAATTAATTTTGTTTTAAAAAAAAATAAATTTTTGATATGTTTTTAAAATTATAATTTTAATTTGACTTATTCTAATATTTTGTTTTGGTTAATGTTAAAGGACGAAAATCAAAATTCAAAATTTAAGAGGACGTAGACCAAAATTCAAAACTTAAGAGGACGAAAATTATAATTTTTTATAAGTTAAAGGACGAAAACCAAAATTCAAAACTTAAGAGGATGAAAATCAAAGTCAACGAAACTTATAGGACAAAAAAATGTATTTTCCCTAGTTTATAAATTAGAAAGATGTGATATAATGAATTCTTGGAGAATAGAAAAAGAATATGTGGTACTCACTTCGTCTAGTCCTTGTGAATACTATACTCGTGCTTGCTATATACTATAAGCTACGCCGTACACTTGCGCCTCCAAATATAAATTTATAGGTTTTTTCACACAGACAACATTAAAATTTTCATTTTACTCATATGTGTATTCCCCCCATTACAATCACCAGTACTTAGATATTCATTTTGAAAATAATAAAATACATTAAATAGATTTGGGAAAATAATATAATTCATTAAATAGCGATAAAGGTTGCTGTTTTTGGAGCAAGGCATGCAGCATCCAGAATTTAGTACCCGCTGTCAAAACCCTGGTGCAGTTGCTGTTTTTGGACATGATATGTTCGTTGCTGCCCTGCTCCACCATATACTTACATTACCTACTTTAACATTAATTTATTTTTGGGTAAGGAAGGTCTTGAAATTCCTCACCTTAGCCATTTAGTCGTGTGGAATACTATTGAGGAATGTGTTCGAGTGATAGAGAGTCAACAAAATTCAAATTTAAGAATAAGCCTCCACAATTTTTTAATAAAATTTTTAATTCTTTCAACATTTAATCATGTGTAGTAAGGGGTTTCTTTTTTCTTTTTTTAGTCTCATATCACTAACATTTATTAATTTGCTGGATGGATATCCCAAACTTTGAATTTCACAGAATTCAGGATTCTTGCTCAAAATACATTGAGCTGCCACCTAGGACTAAATTCCCAAGATAATTACAAAATAAAAAACCAATATTCCAAAATTTCAGCACACTTGCAGCACATCAATTAATTTCTTCTAAGATAAAAATTTATATAAAAATTTCTACGCTAGAAAATTTTAAAGAAATTTTAAAAAATTGACTAAATAAATTAATCTACTCACGCGCGGACCCTCACGCACGCACACGCTCGACACATAATGTACCATTTCATTCCCTTCCCTCCCCCCTCTCACGCCCCATCCACCCCAACATACAGAATCCTGCATTCAGGCCCAAGCCCATTCGAATAATTTAAAATATTTTAATTTATTATTTTTAATTATTGTAAATTTAAGAATAAATCAAATAATATTATATAATAAATTTTAAAATTTGCTTTCAATTTATGTTAGTATAGTAACACACATTTATTCATATAGTAGCACACATTTGCTCATATAGTAACACAAATTGAAGAACAAATATATGTTACTATTATAACAAATGTGTGTTACTATCTTATAAAATATTGTTATTTTACATATATTCATTTATTTTTATAGAATAAATGATTTTTCACATAACGCAAGAACAAAATATGTGTTACTTTAAGAATAAATATTGATTATTCACAAATATTTATTTATTTTTATAGAAATAATTATTTTTTTAATATAATAACATATGTATTGCATGAAACAATATATCTAGATTTAAAGGGATGATGAATAAATTAAGAAACACATATTTATTATCATAAAAATATAGTTTGCTCATATAGTGACACACATTTGCCCATATAGTAACACAAATTGAAAGATAAATGTGTGTTACTATCTTATAAATGTTGTTATTTTATATATATTTATTTGTTTTTATATAATAAATAATTTTTCCCATAATGCAAGAGCAAAATGTGTGTTACTTTAAGAACAAATATTAGTTATTCACAAATATTTATTTATTTTTATAGAAATAATTACTTTTTTCATAAAATAACATATATATTACATAAAACAATATGCCTAAATTTAAAGGGATGATGAATAAATTAAGAAAAACATTTTTATTCTCATAAACATATATTTTGTCCATATAGTAACATACATTTGTCCATATAGTAACACAATCTGGAGGGCAAATGTATGTTACTATTAAAGTAAATGTGTGTTACTATCGTATAAAATATTATTATTTTACATATATTCATTTGTTTTTATAGAATAAATAATATTTCATATAATGCAAGAGCAAAATGTGTATTATTATAAGATCAAATATTGATTATTCATAAATATTTATTTATTTTTATAGATTTTTTTTTTTCATGTAATAACATAGGGAGACAATTCAAAATACCCATTTTCAACTTCCAAAAATTTATTTTACCCACTTTAAATATAAATAACTTTTTCTATCCATTTTCAATTTAAAACAATCTTTTTTACCCATATGACCCACAAACATCATCATCTAATTATTCCACCCCATTCCATTCTACCCTACCCCACCTCCACCCCACCCCATTTAATATTTATATTATTTAACATTATTAAATATTATATGATAATAAATAATACAATGAAGTTATAAAACATATAATTTTAATAAATTAGCTAATTATAATATTTTTATTATATATATGTGATTATTTGAATTTTTTATTTAGACTATTTTAATGTATAATGCATATTAATGAATATTATAATATAAAAATTAAATTTTAATGCAAATTAATGAATACTATAGTTTTTAAAAGTATATAAAAATTATAATTTGTGATGTTTGAAAATATATCTATTAAAATTTAATTAACACGAGAGCATTATCCACATCAAAATTAGATCAAATTTTAAATTTCTACCGAATTGTCTTAATAAAATTTTAATTATAAACCTTAATTTTTATCAACCGCGTATCGAATCAGTGATTAATTAATAAACTTTTTATACAAAAATACTAATTAAAAAACACAAAATATTCGAAATAGATTAAAACAACATATGAACGAAGGAGTAATAAATAAGATGGTTAGTTGATTCTATATTGGTTCTTCTACTTATTCACCTGCACAAATTAATTAAATATTAATTGATAAAATTATAGAATTATAGATAAATGAAGTTCAATTATATATTGAATAACCTTTACTCTAATTTATAATATAAAGTCAAACCTAACACCTATAGGATAGTGTAGTTTTAAGGATAAAGTGAGACCCAATTTAAAGTTATTAACTTTTTTATACCAATGTTATAAGGGTATATAGGTCTTATATTATGAAGTGGGTATAAAAAAATTTTCAAGTTAGATGTGGGTAAAATAAATTTTTAAAAGTTCAAAATGGGTATTTTGTGGTATTTTCACTAAAATAGATGATGAATAAATTAAGAAACACATTTATTCTCATAAAAATATATTTTGTCATTAAAGTAACACACATTTGTCCATATAGTAACATAAACTGAAAGACAAATGTATGTTACTATTAGAGTAAATGTATGTTACTGTAAAATCAAACGGGTATTAATATATATATATATATATATATATATAAATATTTATTTGTCACATAATACTAAATAAATATTTTTAAAAAATAAAAAATTAAAATAAATTTTAAAAAAGAAAAGAAAAAGAAATTGCCAATAGCTGACATGCGATGGGGAAATTTGCAGGGAAGTTAGTAAGTTGGTGGGGAGGGAGGGGAAGTTAGCATGTAGATGGGGAAGGGGGACAGCAAGTCGCGCCTGGTCGTCATTTTGTTTTAATTCTATATTTGGAAATTTTTACGAATTTATTAGTGTTATAACAAGTGCTTGCTGTGGATCTGGGTGGGGGGATATGTAGGAAACCGGTCGAGGTTACCAAAAATATACTCCTGTCTCCCATTTAACTTTTCACTTTCTTTTTATATTTTTATTAAAAAATATATATTTATTAATTAAAATATATTGGATTACACGTTAATTTTGCATAAAATAATAAAATATTATGAAAAAAAGATAAATGTTTTAAAAATATATTTATTTATTGATACATGCCTTGTGTTTATTTTTATAAAATAAGAAATTCATTGTAGAATATTAAAAAAAAATTAAATTGAACCATACAAAGAGTCCATTGTTCCAGAACTTCTTAAATATATATATAACCTAGCTCATATCTAATATATATATATTGTCAACTTGCACCTCAACAAACTAAAGTATATATGCGAGGTCATAAGTGATCAACGAGTGAGTATTACGTGAAGAGTATTCGTGTTAACAGATTCATGCACAATATATATACTTTATTTAAAGAAATAATACACATTTTTAATATGTAGTGTTAGTTCATATACACTATAATTTTAATTTATTTATTGTGATATACTACATGTGGTGTTAATTCATATATTGTATGGAATTAGTTCACATACAATATTTTATGTTATTTATCTCTATAACGATTAAATTTCAAAATACTTAGAATATCAATTATTATTCACTATAAAATTTACTGTGTGTATCATTCACCACTACAAAAAAATGATGAAATAAAGAGGGAATTTAGTGAGGGGGTTGGGGGCCCTCTTTAATTAATAAAATTAAAGAGGGCTTTAGTGAGGGGGCAGAAAATTGTAATTTAAAGAGGGCCAAGACGAGGGAAACGTAACCCTCTTCAATTAACAAGGGCAAAACGGGAAGGGCGAGCAAAAAACCCTCGCGAATTTGCGAGGGTTCGAACCCTCGTCGGTTTAGCGAGCGCCTGCCCTCGCCAAGTATAAACCGGACCGAGACGAGGGCTTATCCCTTGCCGGTTTATGAGCGTTTACGCCCTTGCCGGTTTTGCGAGCGGTCTGCCCTCGCTACACATAAATCGAGACCGAGCCGACGGTCTACCCTCGCGGCTCAGCGAGCGTGCCCTCCCCTCGTCACTTAGCTAGCGCGTTGCCCTCGCCAACTGCCAATATAAATACTTCGCGAATTCCTTCCAGAAAACTGAAAATCCCTCTTTTCTCCCCCATTTTCTGCCGCCGCGCCGTGGGTCCGCCGCCGCCGCCGTCTAGTGCCGGAAAATATCTTCAATCGGTCGGGCTTTGCTCCTCAAGAGGTTAATTACATTTCTACGTCAATTTTTTTCGTTTTAATCGGTTAAATTGTGTAAATTTTGTTTCAATATATATATTATTTGTGTGTATATGTATATGTATATATATTGTGTGTATATGTATGTATATGTGTATATAATTAATTAGGTTGTTAAAGTTAATTATTTGTTGAATTATTAGTAGTAATTATATAATTAGTTGTTTAATTAGTAGTTAATTATTTAATTAATTAGTTGTTTAATTATTAGTTAATTAATAATTTTATTTGTTGTTTAATTAACTAGTGGTTAATAATGTTAATATTTTGACATATTAGTAGTAATTATTATTTAATTATTGGTTGTTTATTTATTTAATTAGGTTAATTATTATTAATTATTATTTAATTAGTGTTTGTTAATAATTTGTATGATATTTATCAATTAATAATGTATGATATTTAGTTAATAATATTATGATTCGATTAATTTTTATAAAAAAATTATTATTATTGTATTTATATATTATATAAATGTGTTTGCACTATGTATTTGATTTATATTTTAATTAATACTTTAATTTAATTGTAGGTACTTTATCGACGGTTGAGAAAAGGCTATACACTAAGTTGGAAGGATTATTTACAACTAATGTATGCACTTTAAATTAATTTATGCATATTTCATTATTATATTTATTTTAAATGCTCGATATCTATACATGTGATGATCGATGTTCGATCTAGGACTATTGTTAAGTTTATTTTGCATATATGTTCGATATTCTTGCATGTAATTAGATGATCGATGTTCGATCTAGGAATATTGTTATATTTTATTTAGATATGATTATATATGGACGGAGTTGGGGTTGATGAATTGTTGGTTATTGTTTGTTGTTAGATTGTGCGTTCCGATTTGATTATTATAAATTAAATCGGAAATGGATGCACTAGGATCTTGATTGATTATTTGGTATAAGATAAATCTAAATGAAACTCTGTCGATTTTTTTTTAAAAATATTAATATTTGTTTAGAATTTGTATAGGAACGAATGCATGTAATTAAACTTTGATTGTTATTAATATGAAACAGATTGATATGAGTTATTCAAGTCGACGTTGGATGTATGGTCCGAGAACAATTAATGGCATGATATGTCCTGAATTTCTTAGTGGTCTTGAATCATTTATAGAATTCGCAACTAGTAACTCGGAATTGATGAGTGAGGGAAACATTAGGTGTCCATGCTCAAAATTTAGGTGTCGGAACCAGAGGTTTATAAAACCTGATGACGTGAAAGTACATTTGTATAGGAATTGGTTTATAGCCAATTATTATAATTGGTTTTTGCATGGTGAGCAAAGTTGGGGTCCTTTACCATACCATGCGTCGACATCTACATCACATGGGGTTGATGTCGACACTGAAGAACCTAGCTCGTATCAAAATATGGTGACTGACTTAACTTCTGGACCCAATTTTAATTTTGGAAATGAGGAAGATGAAGAACCCCCTAATGAGCATGTTGCACGGGTTTATGACATGCTTCGTGCAGCGAATCAAGACTTGTTTCCCTGCTGTGAGTCTCATTCTAAGTTGTCATTTAATGCCCGTCTATTGAATATTAAAACTGAAAGTAGACTATCTGAAAGGGGTTACAATCAAATTGTTGACTTGATTCGTGAGATCTGTCCTCCGGATAATATGGTTCCTAGAAAATTTTCTGATAGCAAACAACTGATTGGTGGGATGGGTCTTCCCATGGTGAGAATTGACTGTTGTTCTCAGAATTGTATGATATATTGGGGTGTTGATAGTGAACGTGATTGTTGTAAGGTTTGTGGTCTACCATGGTCGTGGAGATGTACCCCAAACTACGGAGAACAATCTGTCAATATTTATACCTCCTGGACGGCCACTTGGAAGAATGAACAGACGATCAATTTTAGATGAGGAGAAGAAAACGGCTCACACGTATGTGCTAATGAATTGAAAGGAGGTGCAACCGTACATTGAGTGAGTATTCTACCCATCACCATATATTTAGC
Organism: Prunella vulgaris; assembly: GCA_026898435.1. Lineage (NCBI taxonomy): Eukaryota > Viridiplantae > Streptophyta > Magnoliopsida > Lamiales > Lamiaceae > Prunella > Prunella vulgaris. The sequence goes on along the minus strand of JAPKLY010002884.1, from coordinate 9,337 downwards.
TAGTCAATCTCAATCATATCTGTAGTGATCATTTCTATGTTCCACCTTATAGTTTATTCCTAGAGCAACTTAAGAATGTTCAACCAAATCTCTCGACGGCTGAACAAGACAGTAGACTTCAAGAAGATTTTGCCTCATGGTTTGCACAACTAGTAAGTATATATTTAGGATAATATTATTTTATATATAGTTTATTCATATTTTAATATAATTTATTTGTATAGGGGAAAATAAATCGTGTTCGTAATCGCCTTATTCGCAACCTATCTAGCGGTCCTTTGAATTCTGTCATCACATACCCTGGGTATTATGTGAACGGTTTTAAATTTCACACACGAGCTTATGGTGCTTCTAAAGCAACTACGAACTCTGGAGTTTGTATCAAGGGAAAAAACTACGATTCTGATGAGAACGATTTCTACGGGATACTTGATGAAGTAGTGCAATTGGAATACGCTGGACTTCTAGAGTCAAAAGTGGTTCTCTTTAAGTGTGAGTGGTTTGATCCATCTGTGCCAAGTGGAACAAGAGTTCATCCTCATTACAATCTTGTAGATGGAACAAGAGTTCATCTCTCGCCATAAGGGTGGTTCCCGTGGAGCAGCCGAAGTTGCTTTGGATATTGTAAGTAAATTTATTTAAAATTATTATATTAGCAAAATGATCATGTCATGTTTTAGTTATAATCTTTTAAAAAATACATAGGAGAATAAAATGGGACGACCTGCTACTGAGTGGGAAATAGTGGAGCACTTCCACTATCTTGGGGGACAGGATTACACCTATGGCCATATAGCTCAGACACTCGTAAGATTTTTCATTATACATTACATTATTTTAATTTATATTAATCTTGTACATTATACATTACATAAAAAAATCTTGTACGGAATGAAGTACATAAAGAGGCCACCTAGAATGAACAGGCCGGAGAGGATCAAGAGCCTCCAGAGTTGTCTCAGCTATACGTGAAGAAAGTTGGAAAAAAGCACGGTCGCATACGTGGACTGGGAGAGCTAGACAAGTCGAGGCGCATTATTTCTGGACCCGGTGGGACATCAGCTAGTACGCACATCGGATCTTATAGTGATGTTGATATGGAGGGGCTGAATAGAACTGTGGATGAAAGAGTAGCTACAAAACTAGCTGAGATGAGGGCACAGGATATGAGGGACCGTGAGGAGTGGCAGAGACAAGTGCAAGCACAACTGCAGGAACAATTAATGAAATATATGCAGGATCAGCAGCGTCCAGCCTTACAATTGACCCGATAATGCTCACTCACCGCATGATTCTCTCTCACCACAGGGCTCTCAAGGTAGACGTAGAGCACCACATGATTCTGACTCACAACATGACTCTCAAGGACAACGTAGACGTGGGAAGGGACCTAGACGTTGATTCTATTTGATATGTATGTTTTGAATTATATTTTGAACTTTGTCTATTTTGAATTATTTGACTTTGTGGACGTGTGTTTTAATATTTTGAATTATTCGGATGATTAGGCACTAATATATATTTGTTAATGATGGTGGATGATTAGGCACTAACATTTGTTAATGATGGTGGATGATTAGGCTATATTTGTTAATTTGGTTTTAGAGGAGATATTGATAATTCTAAATTATTATCTATTGAGATATTATATATACTTAACATACCATGTGGAGTTTGAATTAAATTAGTATATTTAGATAGAGATGAATTTTGTGTGTAATAGTTTTAATAAGTGAAATGAAGTTTCATTATTAAAATTTAAAGGTAGGGATAGAATGAATATTTATCATATATAAATAGAGAACACTTTTACATTAATGTTTATAATGATTTGAATTAATATTTAGAAATATATAATTACATGATAATTTAATTAAAACTAAATATATAAGTATTACATAATTAAAATATATAATTTTAGATTAGTATAATTACATAATATAATAATAATAAAAGAAATATATAACACTTAGTAGTTAAAATAAAAAGTATATATATATTGTATATATATATATTTAAAATGAATTATGGAACAAGAATTACTACTTGCCCAAATGACAAGACACTCACACATTCATACGAGAGGTCACGGGTTCAAACCCCCTCTCATGCAAGGAAGGCTGAATTCTCGCGCGGGTCTGACCTGCGATTTTTTTTTTAATTTAGTGCTTAACGAGGGGAAACCCTCGCCAAATAACGAGCAAAAACACCCTGATCAAGATTACCGACGGACCCGTCCTCGTTACTTAACGACGGCCACATCCCTCGCCTATTAACGAGGGGTCTGCCCTCGCCAGTTTCCGACGGTCGCCTGCCCTCGCCAATTAACGAGGGGCGAGGCGAGGGCTGCTTTAGCGAGCCCCATTTTAACGAGGGTTTCTTACCCTCTTTGAAACCCTCTTTAGCCCTATAACCCACTTTAAATCCCTCTTTATTTCATCATTTTTTTGTAGTGCACATAGAATTTACCTTAGATCTAACATATATTTTGTCTCTACTTAGATGATCATGTGAACATCAAATTGAGTATTGTAATTAAATCACAGAATTGTAGAACTACCACCTAATGATTTTTTTAGGGGAGTGTCTTTAAATGATACTCCATATAGTTTTTCAGGTTATCATAACTTTCATTAGAACTTTGGAAGTGCTAAACAAACTCACATTTTTAGCAATTTGGCAGAAACACCCTTTAAATTATTGGATTAACACAATATCTAAGGTAGAAATGTAATAAACTTAAAAAAAAAAAAAGTTCACAAATAATTATGAACAGGTTTTATTATATAAAATTAATATCACTAGAAATATTCATTGATTCATTAAATGTATTTCATTGATATCAATATACTTTTAAATAAAAATTATAGTGTAAAATGCTTATGATATTTAATAAATGTATACACTGATACCGTACAAACGATATTGCTAAATATTGAATAAAATATATATCTACTAAACTTTTATAGCAAAATTGCTGTAAAAAAAATGCTTTCGAAAAAGAAAAATACTTTTATAGAAAATTTAAGTTAGTCATAAACTGCTCCAAATTCAATAATCACTTACCAGAATTTGCAAAAATACCCACAACTAATTTGGATTTTAAAAATAAATAGAAAAGAATTTGCAAACACGCGCGGTTGCATAACAGGGATCCATCTACTTATCTTTGAAGATTAATTAACTAAAAAATTACTTAAAATTCTCATCATAATTTTAAGAAAATAAAAGACATGAAAATGAATAAATAGAAAGAGGTGTATATAAATAAGAAAAGAACAAAAAAAGCTGTTGTGAGTTGAAACCATATAGTGTATGCCCATCCATCCATGCATGCACTCATCGCGTGTTTGTTTCGATTTTTTGTCTTCCTCTCAACTTTTTTCCCTCTTTTCCGATATATATATATAGTTATATATACACTCACAATAATTCAAATTCACACTCACTACTTTAATTACTCTCTCTGCGTTAAATCCATCTTTTTGTCAGAGAGAAATGGAGAAACAGTTACTGACGATTCTCTCTCTTCTTCTCTCTCTCCTAATTTCTGCAACGGCCGGATCGTCGAATCATCCGGCGATATTCATATTCGGCGATTCACTTTTCGATGCCGGAAACAATCACTTCAACAGGAACAAAAACTGCAGCGCTCAGGCGGATTTCCCCCCTTACGGATCCAACTTCTTCCACCGCCCTACCGGAAGGTTCACCAACGGAAGAACGGTCGCCGACTTCATCGGTATGAGCAACCGGCGGATCTGTGTGTGTTTTTGAGTGAATTAATGGTTTGATTTGGTGTATTATTTGCAGCTGAATATATTGGTATGCCTCTGCAAAAGCCGTATATGGAGATAGAGACGGAGAATGCAAACACAACTCGGAAGAATTTTCCGGCGAATGGGATCAACTTTGCCAGCGCCGGCAGCGGAGTTCTACTAGCTACGAATAATGATTCCGTAAGATATTCTCACATTTAATTTAACTGTAATTGGTTTAGTAAAAAAAATTCATTTTTCCAGGTATATTACAGATCGGATTGTCTATTCCAATTCATGTTGCATCTGATATTCCACTCACCGGATGATTGTCATGTGTTAAATATTAAAATTACTATTTAATCCTTCTTAATATATACCGTGTAATATATTTAACACATGACAATCATCCGATGAGTGGAATATCAGATGCAACATGAATTGAAATAGGCAGTCTCATCCGGGTATATTAAAGGGAAAAGCACATAATTGGGTACACTTTTATCCAAAAAAAAAAGTACAAAAATAAAATAAAATATACACTACAAATAAGACTAAAAAAATGTAATATTACTAAAATTACACGCATGTTTATCTTCGTAAAAACACTAAACAAATTATCCCTCCTATATTAAATGTTTAATGTTTATTCAACTTTGTACCTAAATTTTCATAATAAGTAAAACAAACTGAACTTTGGGATGTTTTAGTTTTGAAGTTTTAATGCATTTATAAAATTATATTTAAAATTTAAGGATTTTTGAATTATAGATTTTTTTTTAACAATTTCTATTTATTTTTTATTTTTAAATAGAATAAGATATTTAAATTTATGTTAAACTAATGTGTGGGAGTATTGATATTGATGGAAAGATAGTTGAATAGTAATTATGGTATTATTAATTATATTTTATTTACAGGATGTGTCTAGTATTAGATTTTTAAAAATTAAAAATTGAATTATAAATTTAAAAGATATACTATGAACTATGAAAAATAATCGTTATATATAAATAAGTATTAGTAATAGCTCTTTAAATTCATGAGAAAAATTAAAAAGGAAAATGGAGTGTTTTGTTCTTTAATTTTTGTTTACTTTTTTTTAGTCCTGTTAATTTTAGATTTTTGTTTGTAGTCTTGTAATTTTTAAAAAATTAGATTTTTTGGTCTTGAAATTAACTATTGTAGGTCACCCTTTTGATTTATGATTTTATGTTGATGTAGCACATAATTTTTTATAATTCAGATTATCATAACAAGGGTGACCTACAACAGTCAGTTTGAGAACTTAAAAATCAATTACTACCTCCGTCCCAGGAAAGTTTGCGGTACTTTCCTGGACACAGGTTTTAAGAAAAAGTGTAATGAGTAGAATGTGTATGATGGAGATTGTGAGGTAAAAATTTTAAAGGTAGAAATTTAAAGGAATATTTCCATTTTGGGAGTATGCAAACTTTTGTGGGACAAACTAAAAAGAAAAGTATGCAAATTTTTGTGGGACGGATGTAGTATTTGAAAGTTATAAAATAAAATTAAAATTCAAAATTAATAGAACTAAATATAAAACCACTAAAATTTTGACGACAAAAGAACTCTATTTTTCCAAAATAAATTAACCACCACTAAAATGAAAGGGATGGAGCATAATTTAACTTTTCTTTTTAATCAGTTTTAAACTTTTAAGAGACTGTTATACACAATGTTGAAGAAAGAATGACTATTTAAGACCAATTAATTCACTATTCCCTTTACAAAATTAATTTTATATAATTAACAATTCATATAAATTCCTATTCTATTTCAAAAATCAACTTTATACAATAAATAACTCATAAAAGGTAAAATATTATATAAATTATTTTTATGATATAAATCACTTTGTGATACAAGATTCATATTTATAAGTTTTTTTTTTCCCATGATATGAACCACTTTCACACAATATTCACCCCTAAAATTCATACCAAACAATAAATGTAGCAACTAACATGTTTTTTGATAAAGAGATCCGAATATACTCTGATAATTTTGGGCATTGTTCTTCACAACTCATACCAATATAAATTTAAACATAAACGACACTCATCCAATTCGTTTTCCTTTTTTTCCTTTCGTTGTTGGAAAGAACGATGTTCATTGAATATAGAATCCCCAGTCCCTACCAATGAATTTTTATGTATATTAATTTCTAATGCTTTTACAAAAGATAATCATACTTAGCTTCAGGAATATCAGCTTTATCTTTGCACCAGGCACTCACCCACAATCTTTAATTTCATGGCCGAAAAGTTCTACAAAATAAAGGAAACATATAGTTTTAAGTGGTAAAGTTTTTTACTTTATTCCGAAAGTGAGTTATGAAATTTTCATGCAACATCTATGTGCTATATATATTTGTATCCCCAGTTACTTTGACACTTACCTTAAAAATGTGTATACCGCACAGCAATGCAATAATTGCACGTCTATTCTAATGGCAAAACAATTTTTATATATATATATATGCAGATAAGTTATTTTTATTTTGATTTCAGTCATTGAAAATAATCTCGTTGTTTTTTATATTATAATTCTTTCGCCCTATTATATGTTGCTCATTTTGTTATTTACGTCTGTTCCATTTTATGTTTCCATTTTGCTCTTTTATTTTTCTTGAAAACTATTATTCACCTTTTTTATGGTTATTTTAATTACTTTTTACACTATTTCTATTACTTTTTCACTTTTTTCATTACATCCCTTATATTTTTTCATTCTTTTCAACACATCACTTATACTTTTTTATTTTTACCTTAATTTGTGTGACTAAAAGCAACGAACAACTTATACCGAGACAGAAGAAATAATATTTTGATCTTGTAATCGACTATATTATGTGAAAAATTCGACTCCAAATCAGTATAATCCAAATTAATTTGAAAATCCATTATCAGATCAAAATATGAAATTTGAATTCTTGAAAGTTATCAGCACTAAAATTGAGACAGAAGTTAACTTACATGAATAGGTGTCTGTTTTGAAACTCTACAAAATAATTTTTAAAATAGTTTTTTTCAAAAAAATTGTGAGAGATAGTTTTGAAGAAAAACTATTTTAAAAGCAGTTTTTAGTGGTTCAAAACAGACACTAAAATATTATATATTTTCCCAAACTGTCTTGTATGCATTTTTTTTATATAAAAGAACCCTTCAATTACTATACTAACCATTGTGATATAATGTTGGACGACACACAGAGAGTGACACCCATCCAAGTTCAGCTGCAACAATTCAAAGCACTAGTTGACCAAAATCACATAGACAAAAAACTTGTGCAAGAATCCCTAATCTTTTTCGAATCGGGCTCTAATGACATCTTCAGTTACTTTTATCCCTTCAGTCCTCCAACATTGACACCCGATGCTTACGTGCAATCCATGCTCGCAGAAGTTCAAATTTTTTTAGACACTGTTTACAACCTTGGAGCCCGAAAGATTGCCATTTTCGGGCTAGGCCCTGTCGGGTGCGTCCCGGCTAGAGCACAACTGCCTGGTGCACCCGTTACTAAGTGCTATGGTAAGATGAACAAGATGATCAAGAATTATAATATGGGGCTGGAGGCTATGGCCAAAGCTCTACCCGCCACACACCCTCATGCAACTACCGTTTATGGAGCTATTTATAAAATTTTTCTGATTTTACGGGCCGATCCTAAACGCTATGGTAATATTTCTTCTACTTCCTTGCTCTATTATGTGTTAGCTAGTACCCTCCCGTCCTACTATAAGTTGTTTATTTTATTATTTTGTCCGTTTCACAATATGTTGTTCATTTGTTTCTTTTACTTTTTTTTATAAATTACTATTTAATTTTTTATTATAATTTTCAATTATTTTTTAAACTATTTCTATTACTTTTTCAATTTTCTCCATCGCATAATCTGTACTATATCGATATTTTTATACCATTCTTAACATTAGTGCCAAAAGTTGTGATCAACTTATAAGGGGATGGAGAGAGTATTTGATATATATAGGATAAATTGCACTTTTGGTTCCATGCAAATTTGTACTCAACTGATGTGTTTTAATTCACGTTCTTTTTTTTGGCACATTTCTTACTTGTTAAAATAAATTACACATATGATCCCTAAGAATTTATACTCGACAGATTTGGTCTCATATTAATCCATTAATTTTAACGGAAAAATTTTAGGGGACCATTTATATTTTTGAAAAAAGGGAACAAATTCATGAGCACAAATTCTCATGATAATATTTGTATAATTTAACATATATATGAGTGGTTATTCTGTGAATTAATAAAATTTTTGTTTTAGTAACTGCAAATGTATTAATGCAGAAGTCATGTCTCATGATTTTTGAATTTCTTGCAATATTTAATTCTAGTAGAAAAATTAGATGTTTAGAGAATTAATATAAATAAATAAATTTTAAGTTTTAATTACATGAATGAAAAGATTTACATAATATTTGTGGACAGGATTTGCTGACGTGGACAATGCTTGTTGTGGATTTGGGACCCTGGGAGGAGAAGTACAGTGTGGATTAGAAGGTTACACATTATGCAAGAATCCGAATGAGCATTTGTTTTGGGATTACTTCCATCCATCAGAGAGAACCTACAACCTCATCTCCAAGGCCCTGTGGGCCGGGGGCCCGACCCGTATCCGACCCTTCAATTTGAAGAGACTCGCCAGCTTACCCACCGTCGAAGTTTGATGAGGATAAATAAGAGCAATCAATATAATATTTAATTATAGGGCTGATCAAATCGTCTAAAAGTTTCTTATGTATCTGTTTGGGACAATATAATTGGGAGTGCTTTTGGTTTTTGAATCATGACTTGATTTATTTTGTAGCAGATTAATAAGATGTCCTATAATCAAGATCATGAATTTAGATTATGAGAGAGTTAGTGCTTTTCTTGTCCATTCATCCATCCACTTCAATTTTTATATTTCATAATGTATCAATGTAATCAAGTTTAACCAGGTGAGCTCATCTGATCACCGGACTCCTCATTTGAGTGAGTGGCCAGAGTTCGAGCTTGAAGGTATTGGGGGAGATATAAGGCTGGTTTGGAGCGTCTGAGAGACTGCTCCCACTGAAAAATTCTAAATGTCTAAAAATACATTTGTTTGAGAGATTTGACAAATTTGGATGAAAAAATTAATAGACAATAAAATAAAATAAATAATAAATTTGTGTTGTAATTGAGATGGAGGAGTAGGGATGAATGTAAGTTTATGTCAAATTAATATTTTTGACTAATAATGATATAAAATTTTATTATTATTAATTAATAAAATAATAGAGAATATTGAACAACAATTTATTTTAAATATTTTGAGATTTAATTGTTGTAGAGATAAATAATATAAAATATTGTATATGAATTAACACCATATTGTATATAAATTAACACAACTAATAACATGTCACAATAAATAAATTAAAATCACATTGTATGGAATTTCAGTAAAATTATATTTTAGAATGGAGTATAACTCAAATATTTAGGCCTAACTTGGTTGGGCTTATAAGCCCATATTATGGGGTTGCATATTAAAATAATACT
>JAPKLY010002883.1:0-21725 GCA_026898435.1 Prunella vulgaris | reverse complement strand
GTGATCAGGAACCTACAAGCATAGAAGAAGCTCTAGCTGATCCCAACTGGATCCTAGCCATGCAGGATGAGCTCAATCAGTTTGAGCGGAATCAGGTTTGGGAGTTAGTGCATAGACCTAGGCGTCAACATGTTATTGGCACCAAATGGGTTTTCAAGAACAAGAGGGATGAGAAGAATGTTGTTGTCAGAAATAAGGCCAGACTTGTAGCGAAAGGTTACTCTCAGGCCGAAGGTATCGACTATGATGAGACCTTTGCTCCTTAGAAGCAATCAGGTTGTTTCTGGCTTATGCAACATTCAAGAAATTCAAAGTGTATCAGATGGACGTAAAGAGTGCTTTTCTGAATGGTGTACTGAATGAAGAGGTGTATGTTGAGCAACCTCCTGGATTCGAAGTTGGTAACAAAGTATACCACCTGAAGAAAGCCCTTTATGGCCTGAAGCAAGCTCCGAGAGCTTGGTATGATACATTATCCCAATTCCTGATAGACCACGGGTTCGTGAAAGGAACAGTGGACAGGACCCTCTTCCGGATCACCGAAGGAGAAGACATTCTCTTGGTTCAGATTTATGTGGATGACATAATATTTGGATCTCCTAATCTGAAGCTTTGTGAGAAATTTTCCAAGTTGATGACTGGGAAATTTGAGATGTCAATGATGGGAGAAATGAATTTCTTTCTGGGTCTCCAAGTCAGGCAAACTGACTCCAGAATTTTCATCAATCAGTCCAAGTATGCGAGGGACTTGATTCAGAAATTTGGAGTTCAGTCCAGCAGAGTCTCACGCATTCCCATGAACACAAATGAGAAGCTGGATCCTGACAAAGAAGGAGCCTCAGTAAATCAGACTGAATATAGGGCACTGATAGGATCTTTATAATATCTGACTACTAGTCGTCCTGACATCACTTATGCAGTTGGAGTTTGTGCAAGGTATCAGTCTGATCCAAAGAAGAGTCATCTAGAGAGTGCCAAAAAGATTCTGAAATACCTAAGAGGTACAGTCAACTTAGGACTTTGGTATCCCTCTGATGACAACCTAGAACTGACTGGTTATTCAGATGCTGATTATGGAGGCTGTAGACTTGATAGGAAATCAACTACAGGCACATGTCAGTTTCTAGGGAGTAAACTGATCTCTTGGTTTTCTAAAAAGCAAACCAGTGTTGCAACGTCTACTACTGAGGCTGAGTATATGGCGGCAGGCAGTTGTTGCTCTCAGATTCTTTGGCTGAAACAACAACTGAGAGACTACCAAGTTGAGGCCACTGAAGTCCCAATTTTTTGTGACAATAATAGTGCCATTGCCATATCCCAAAACCCAGTCTTACATACAAGATGTAAGCATGTAGACATCAGGCATCACTTCATCAGAGATCATGTTGAGAAGAAGGACATCAGGATGGAGAGAGTCCCTACTGAAAAACAGAGAGCTGACATCCTGACTAAGGCTTTGCCTGAAACCAGGTTTGTTGAGTTATCAGTAGAGTTAGGACTCCTTGACCCAGGCTTAGGTGATTCAGTTTGAATCTCTGATAAGAATGCACAAGGTCAGGGGGAATAACTCATATGGACTCAGGATGAAGGGAACTCAGAGAGAATGTGAATGGTTGTAGGAGGAACATTCAGTACAAAATGGATGATCAGTATAGACTGACTAAGGTTCAGGACACAGAGATCAGGGCTTGTCACCCTGATAGGGCAATAAGTGGTATCAGTCAGAATACATATCTGACTGACTGGTATGTTTCCTGATTTTTGTCTAGTCATCTGATATTGCGTGCATTATCCTTTTTACTGTGCTGTATTGTCAAATCAATTTAATTTGCCAAATGGTCCCAGCCGTTCGTTTTATTATTCGGTTATTATTTAATTCAATTTGTTTGAAATAAATACGGACATGCTCTAATGTGCATTTAATGCACTGTGGGCGGGAACAGTTATCAATAAAATTTTGACCAATTACCTTTGAAGAACCGAAAAGGCAAATGCTTTTTACTGCTCAAATCTTGTCCATTGAATCCCATAGGTCACTATTTTCTAAACCGTCCGATTAAAACCAAATTTTTCTTTCTATAAATAAGAGAAGACCGTGTTGTTAAAACTTTTATGCACCCAATATTTTCTTAACTTATCTTCTCTACAAACCGATTCTCTTCAAATCTCTCAAAATCTTCCATGGCTTCACCCTCTGCAGATACCTTCTTTGGAAACCTTTTCCACTTAAGGAACGAAATACACTACGAGCCTTATGGGGATTTTTCTTCTAACTACCCCGATATTATGCCTGTACGAGACCTATTTGATAATGCAGGTCTTCTGCAGTTCGTCACTGCAAAGCCACAGAGGCTCCACCCCAGACTCATTGTTGCCTTCTACCTGAAGATGGCGAAGAACAAGGACTCCCAGGAGTGGGAAACTTGTATTCCCTTGACCGCCTGTGAAAAGGGAAAGGATGGTGAGGAGGAGCTGGTCAGGAGGTGGGTCACCTTCAACGTTCGGGAGAAGATTAAGGAGGTTTTTAATCTTCCCAACAAAGGACGAAGCCCAGTGGAGTATGGGTTTGGGAATGAGAAGGATTTTCTCCAGTCCCTGTGTGATGGAGATGTCGTGCTGAAGTCCGTCCTGAATAAATCAGTCTTGAGGACTGAAAACCGTCATTTCTTCGACCTGACGAGTCAGGGAGTGATGGGAATTGCTGGAGGATTGGAGCAGATCTCCAGGCCGAAGCTGTTCACAATGATGGCCATTTCTGACGCCCCTCTGCATAATTTTGACTGGGAGGGTTACTTCCTCCAAATGCTGGTGGCTGAGACCAGCAAGATCAAGTACTCGCCAGAGGGGCAGGCGACTTTTGAGGCCAAGATGCATTTTGGCACCAAGATATCCATGCTCTTGGAGACTCTGGATCTCGGTGATGTGAATCAGGCTCAATCACTCAAGATCCCAGCAAAAATCCATCTCTTCAGAGCTTATTCCGATGATGCTGGCATAAGGAGAAGGCCTCGGACTCAGAAGAAGAAGGCCCAGGCGAGCATGACTGGGAAAGTCCAGGCTCAGGCAGGCAAATCTTCAGAGTCTGATACAGCAAAGCCAGCGGAGGATAAATCCAAGACCTTCAGACCCAAGCAACAAAAGCTGAAATTTCTCTACTCTGGGTCAGCTGGGAGACAGAAGAAGCTTATGGAGATGCAATCTGCTGAATCTGTTGAGAAGGAATCAGCTCAGGCGCAGGATGCTGCTGAATCTGTTGAGAAGGAACCAGCTAAGGCGCAGGATTCTGCTGAATCTGTTGAGAAGGAACCAGCTCAGGCGCAGGCTGTTCCTAAACTTGCCCCGATTGCATCCCCTGAACTCAACCAGCTGATCCTTACTATTGCTGAATCCTATCAGATTTTGGGTCAGGAAGAGCCTGCTCAGGAAGGAGGAGTTGAGCCAGAGGCTGCTGAACCAGTTCAGGGTGAAGCACCATGGCCTTTCCCTGCACCCGATGTAAACAGTCTATCAGATTTCGAAATAGTTGCAAGGGGAGAGGCTGCTGAGATGGTGGAAAGGAGATTCCCTGATCTCACTGAGGCTCAGAAGGAGGCAGTTGTGCAACTCCGCACTTTTGCCATGATCAGAAATGCTACTTGGTCTGAGCTCAGCCAGCTAGGAGAGTCCAGAGGATGGGACTGCATTGCAGATTTAGAAGCCGGACTCTTTGATCATTTTGGTGTTAACTCTTTACATCATCTGATCAAAATGGTGGACTTTATCAGAACAGTTCGCAGGACGTATCCTGAGCCCGAGACTCAGTTGGCTGAAGTGAAGGGAAAGGAGAAGGAAGCAGAAAATGAGGTGGTTGTGATTGCTGATGACGATCAGCAAGGTGGCACTGAGGGAGTCAGTGCACCGGCCGATGATGCACCCCTTGGACCCGGGGCAGCGGAGGCTTCAGGAGAGGGTCGATCAGGTCTTATCCGAGTTCGAGGAAACTGGATCACCCCAGCGGCTATGTTCACTGAAAATTCCTCACGAGCTCTTTCGAATATGCACAGAAGAGTAATTCTCGTTGAGCAAAAGGCAATTAGGGTTGATAAAGATTCTAAGACTCTGAATAAGAAGATGAAAAGGATGGATAAAGACCTGAATGATATGGCCTCTGATATGCATGCAACAATTGATCTCTTTGGGGAAGCTCGGTCTGAACTCAATGTTGAACTCACTGTCATTTCCGAGCAAACCTAGGATGCTATTCAGAACTGCAATCAGATGGTTTCAGATGTGCAGACTCAGCAGGAGACTAAACTTGCCAATTTTCTGGATCAACAACTATCTGAAAAGGTTGATCAACTGGTTGATGAGAAGTTGGTCAGGTTAAGAACTGAACTGAAGGAGGACCTGCTGAGGGAGTTGTCTGCACAGGAGAAGGAGAAAATTGTATCTGCCCTAGACTCAAGGATGCAAAACTTCGAAGGTCGACTGAAGGCTGCACACAATTCAGCCATTGATCAGCTCAGTATCGGCCTGAGAGGAATGGTGGGACAGATTGGGCAATTGCAGGTAAAGCAGACTGAGATGGACAGTCAGTTCAATCTTTTGGCGGAGTCAGTGGATGAAGTTGTCAGACGTATTAATGACGATGATGCCAAAAAGGGGGAAGAAGGGAAGAAGCAAATTGCCACTACTGGCAAAGCTAAGAAGAAGAACTTTCCCCTGGAACTGAAGGCTGCGGATAGAAAGAGGACTAGATCCGTAGCCGCCATCGAAACTGCTGAAGGCTCAGATCCGAAGAAGTTGAGACCCTCTGAAGATTCGGCTCTCGAGCCACTATATGAGGAGATGGAGGAACAAATAATGCCATCTGGGCAGACCACTCAGAAGAAATTGGTGATGACTGATGCTGAAAAGATAGCAAAAATGAAAGAAATTTCGATGCTCAGTCAAATCCAGCGCCTAAAAGAATCTAATGAGTATCTGACGTCTCAGGTCCATAAAAAGAAATCTGTATCATCTGGATCTCGGATAAAGACTCAGAGGAAGTTTGTGGTCAGTTCAGATCAAAGTCATCCTCCATCGAAGTTTGTTGAAGACCTCATTCCGATTGAGATGCTGGAGGTTTGGATTCCGATCCGGAATAGGTGGGCATACCTATTCTATGTGGTGGGGTTATGGGACGATCAGACTGAAGGTGTTGAGATCGCTCCTCCGGAATTCATTAAGTATCCTCCTCCACTCTTTAGGAATTCTAAGCAGCTGGACCGGAATGCAATTTCTGAAGAAGTCGTCAGAGTAGGACGAGCTGCCGGGGCCGTTGCTGATCGGAACAGGATGAAGCAGGTCCTGAATCGAGTACTGGAGATGTACGAGATTCCACTGACTGCTTGGAATAAGGATGAAGATTAGATCAGGAGTTAGTTGTTCAGGAATTTTGTAATAGCTTCAGGATACTTGTATTTTCTTATCAATCAATGAAGTTATTTATTTTTCCTGAGTACAACTTCTTGTTGACTCCTGAATTTACTTTTCTGAATTCTTATCAAGAACTGTACTAACCCATTCCTTGTTTCATCTTATAGACTAAGTACCTAGTTCGTCAGGTGGTACTGAGTTATTTTTCACTGACTAAGTCAGTTGATTGTATAGATGAATAGGAATTTGCTTAAGGGTTTTGGCATCATCAAAAAGGGGGAAATTATTGGGACAATCTGAGTATTTTGATTAGATCCCAAAACCCCTGATGAATTTGCCTAAGTATAGTGTTCAGGATAAATAGTTCAGGATAGTTAGGTTAGAGATTCAGTACAGAAGGACCGTGCTGAAGACTGAAGAATATTGGAGTCGACCCAATTTACTGAAGTCTGAAGCGTAAACCATTCTGAAGAAATCTGTTCTGAAGCTGAAGACCGAAGCCTGCTGATTCATCCTGAAGTCATTCCTGAAGTACCATTGTCTGATGTTTCTACTGAATACACTAAGCATGTTCAGGACAAAACTCAGTCAGTGAAGAGTAAAGTATTACCTATCAGGCTGTGCTGAATGCACATAGGACCTGACTTAGGCCTTGGTTCAGTTCACCTGAATCCTGTAAGTCCGAAGCAAAAAGGTAACACATACTGAGCTGAATAACCTATCAGGCTGTGCTGAATGCACATAGGGACCTGACTTAGGCTGTGGTTCAGATCACCTGAATCATGTCAGTCCAAAGCAGAAGATTATTTATGCTATGGGACAAGAGACAAAAAGAATGTCAGTAAGACTCCATTAAGGCACACGTTCAGACTGAGTTATTACAAGAGACTCAGAGCATTGAATGTACGAGGAAGGATAAATGTCTGAATGTCAACTAGCCGTTATAGCAGAGAGCCAATGATCTTTCGACACGTAAGCACGGAGTCTGCGCAGCATTTAATGCGGCATTTAATGCGTCTCAAAAGGTTGCAGGTGATGTGACAACTTGCCAGAATAAGCATGGCGGGTAGGTCGAACAGTATTTCTAGCCTGCAATCTACCTAAAATAGGAAAGATTTGATTTGATCTCCTCCAACGGATCTATTTTGAATCTCGCCTATAAATATGGAGAACCTTGCACCCATTCAAGGTTAACGGGAAATTTCCAAGAGAACTCTCAAGAATCCAAGAACACAAAGCATATCATAAACAACACTCTGCAATTAAATTTCCCTAGTGTTGTAGTAGGATTCACTCTGTATTTGCTTAGATCGATAGCTATAATATTTAGCACTGATTTGTATTGCTAGAGCTATCTTAGTTGGAAACCAGAATACCAAACCTCTCAAAATGTGAGATAGGTTGGTTAGAAGGACTGGGACTTGTAAAACGCCCAGGGGTCAGTTCCTAAGAGAGGAAGTTGGCTACTCGTGTCCCTTGGCACGTAAAACCCAAGTACCTATCCTCAGGGTTTTGAGGATAGCTTCCTGTTAAATCAGGTCGTGGACGTAGGAGTTGGTTATCTCCGAACCACGTTAAAAAGTCCCCTGTGTGCTGATTTACTGTTTTGTTCAGGATCATAAATGTTATCATATTAATCTGAACATACTGCATTGGTTTTAAATTCAGGACTGAATCAATCATCCTGAATATGAATTCTGTGCACTCAGCCTTAACCACCAATTTACTAAGCAACTCAGAGAAAACGTTTTCAGAAACTAAAACGAGTAGAACCTAAGGACTCACTTTCCGCACGTACTCTGACTCACTGAGATAGTAGTCCAACTGACCCGCTTCCGAGCAGTCAGTAGGTTTGTTATCTCTACTGAGCCTCCGAGCACTTTACTCACACTCAGCTTATCTGACTCATTACTGAACCGTCCCTACTGCCCCTGCGGACATTCAGCACACTGAGTACTTCAGGGAATCCTGACTGAGTGCGTTAGAGAATTTTTCTGAGCCTTTCAGAAAAATCTGACATCAGTGTATTCCCCCCCCATACACTGATTTAACTCGTTTCGGGACCAACATAACCTATCTATCCTGAGCCTACTATCCTGATGAACTATACTTAGGCAAATTCATCAAGGGGTTTTGGGATCTAATCAAAACACTTAGATTGTCCCAACAGTTATAGCCATTTTCTACTTTTCAGGAATCTACAGCTGCAAAGTTCAAGACCCTACACCCGATATGACCATTTGAAGACTGAAGTACAAGATCAAGATTTAATGAAGTTTATCAAGACCCTTAAGAGGGGTTAAATTCAAAGATTCTGGAGCTTAATGAAGATTAATTCAAAGAAAAACAGAATTTTGAGATTAGGACAAATAGTATAACCAGTACTATACTGTGTGGAGGAAGAGGACCACTTCACACATGAGAAGGCCATAGAGAGAGAGGAGTCTTATCCAGAGTTCAAAATTGATTTTCCAACGGATAAGTCACACCCCTGGTTTATAAATAGAGGAAGTTCTCAGAGGAAGCAACAACAATAACCTGCACATTCAAGGATTCAACCTGTGCAAAATCTTTAGACAACAAATTTGAGAGAGAGTTTTACTGTGTTAATTCTTTGTGATTCATAGGATAGTTGGTTAGGATTTTCTCAGCAAGAATCACATTTGTTGTTCCCTCACTTATCTGCAATCAATGATGAAATGTGATCAATCATTTAAGATGGCCCTATAATTGTTGAGAAGGTCAACACCGCAGCTGACCAGTCAACTGGACTAGCTCGGATCATCCCCAAACCCAGAAGGGAATGGACAAAGGATGACAAGGGAAGGTCCAACCTTGACAATATTTCAAAGAACACTATTTATCACTCCTTAGATAAAATTGTGTTCAGCAAGATCAAAAACTGCAAGACTGCAAAAGATATATGGGAAAAGTTGGAAATGATTTGTGAAGGAACTGAAGAAATCAAAGAAAATAAACTCATGATAGCAGTTCAAAAGTTTGAGAACTTCAAGATGAAATCTAGTGAAACTCTTGAAAAGTTTGGGTCAAGATTCATTCAGATAATCAATGAGCTAGACTCACTTGGTAAAGATTACTCAAAAAGAGAATTGAACATAAAAGTTCTAAGAGATCCACCTTCGAACTCTTTTTACCCTAAACCTTCGAACTCTTTTTTCAGACTTGAACATAAAATTTTTGACATAAGTTTTATCCAAGTCCACTTAGAAGATTTTGAGCCAAACCGATTCCTTCACTGCTCCATAAGCAGTTACTTATTCGGCTTTCATGGTAGAATCAGTGATGCACACTTCACCATATCATGGCTCCTTCCCCAAACGAAACACATTACCCGAGGTAGATCTATATGGAATTTACATCTGATTGGAAATCGAGTCCGAATAACCAACGAGGATTAGACTATCTGACTGATAAACAAACATTCTATCTCCAGTTCGCTTATGATATTTCAGAATATTTTTTACAGCAGTCCAATACTCTTTCCCGGAGTTACTTTGATATCGTGCTACCATGCCTATGGCAAAGTAGATATCCGATCTCGTACACAGCATAGCATACATGAGGTTTCCAACTGCCGAAGCATATGGGATGCCTTTCATGCAATCTATCTCTTCTTGTGTCTTTGGACACATCTCTTTTGATAGATAAATTCCATGTCTAAAAGGTAAAAAACCTTTCTTGGAATTCTGCATGCTGAACCGTTTCAAAAACAGTGTCTATGTATGAAGCTTGCGATAAGCTGATCATTCTTTTCTTGCGATCTCGAGTAATCTTGATCCCTAAGATATGACCAGCTTCCCCTAAGTCCTTCATATCAAACTGATTTGACAACCATACCCTTACATCTGATAACACCTATACATTGTTTCCAATGAGCAAAATGTTGTCTACGTATAGTATCAAGAATACCACGGTAGTTCCGACATACTTCTTGTACACACAACTCTCAAACTCATTTTGATCAAAACCATAAGATTTTATTACTTGATCAAAACATTAATTCCAAGCTCGCGATGCTTGATTAAGTCCATAGATAGACCTCTTAAGCTTGCATATAAGGTGCTCTTGGCCTTTTTCAATAAAGCCTTTGGGTTGATACATATAGATTTGTTCTTCAAGACTTCCATTTAAGGAAAGCTGTCTTGACATCCATTTACATAGACCCCATCTCGGCTTTCATTTTTGTTTGCCAAGAATCTGCATCCTTATCTTGGAGTGCTTCGTCGTATGTCCATGGGTCTAATTCATTTTCCCCGGGGACCAAGTCAGACGACTCTCCCTCGAACATGAATCTCTTGGGTTGTCTCACAACCCACCCACTACGACGAGGCTCCGGTTGTGTTGGTGTGTCGCTTGGTACATCAACTTGTACCTTTGGTATAGGATTAGACCCTCTTATTTCATCTAAGGTAATCTCACTTTTGGGCTTTCTATTGTTCACATAGTCTTCTTCCAAGAACTTAGAATGCGTACTAATTACGATTCTTTGGTCCTTGGGACTATAGAACATACCCCCTTTCGTTCCTCTAGGGTATCCTACAAACAACCTGAATTCCGAACGTGGATCCAATTTTTCCGGCTTCCTTATCCAACACATATGCCGGATACCCCCAAATCCTTATGTGTCTCAAACTAGGCTTACGCCCGGTCCACAATTCTGTGGGAGTTTTAGGAACCGATTTGGATGGCACCAAGTTTAGAATGTGAGCCGCTGCTTCCAAGGCATAGCCCCAAAACAACTTGGGTAACTCCGAATAATTCATCATAGATTTGATCATTTCTAAAAGAGTTCTATTTCTTCGTTCTGCAACCCCATTTTGTTGAGGGGTATCGGGTACGGTCAATTGGGATGCAATCCCTTCACTTGACAAGTAGGTCAAAAATTCATTGCTGAGGTATTCGCCCCCACGATCCGATCGCAGGAACTTGATACTCTTTCCCCTATGTTTCTCTGCCTCGGCTTTGAACTCTTTGAATTTATCAAAGGTTTCCGATTTGTGCCGCATAAGGTAAATGTACCCATAACTTGAGTAATTATCCGTAAAAGTTACAAAATACTCAAAAACCTCCTCTAGCTTGAACCTACATTGGCCCACATACGTCAGTGTGAATGATTTCTAACACTTCACTAGCTCTATTCCCCTTGGCCCCGAAGGCCCACTTGGTCATTTTCCCCTCTAGACAAGATTCACACGTTGGAAATGACTCAACATGGAGAGACTCTAACGAGCCATCCGCCACCATCCTTTGAATTCTCTTTACATTAATATGACCAAGTCTTAGATGCCATAGAAGTATTTCATTCACGGTTGAAGAAAATTTTCTTTTCTTAGAAATGATCGATGTGTTATAGGAAGCATTTTGCGTGTGGTGTGCACTTTTAATAGTAAAAAGATTATTCACTAATGTTCCCGAACAGATGAACTCATCGTTTCAAAAAATAACAACCATATTATTAAAAGAAACTGAGTATCCATCAACGTACAATTTAGAAACCGAAATTAAATTCTTCCTAAAACTGGGAACATAAAGAACATCCTTTAAAACTAAAACTCTATCTTCAGAAAATAGATGCACGTCTCCCACTGCGACAGCCGCTACTCTTGTAGCATCGCCCAATGTGATGAGGATCTCATTTGCACTAAGTTGCCGGGTTTTCTGGAATCCCTGTAAAGTGAAACATACATGATCAGTGGCTCCCGTATCCACTACCCATGAATGGGAAGCATACACCGCTAAATAAGTTTCAACAACAAGTGCAAGAGAATTACCTTTCTTCCCGGCCTTCTTTGGCTTGGGACAGGCTGTCCTTCAATGTCCTTTCTCACCGCAGTTGAAACATTTCCCTTTGGTAGCTTTCTCGACCCCTCCCTCATTGGTCACCTTACTCTTGGCTTGGTTCGGGCCTTTGGCCTTTTTCTTCTTCTTCCCACCTTTCGGTGCGAAAGAAGTCAGACCTCTTGCCACCAAGACTTGAGTTTGGTGTCCCATGAGTGTCTCCACCGATACCAAAGCTTGCAAGAGTTGTGCCAACGTGAACTCTTGATTATTCATCATATAGTTCAACTGGAACTGCTCAAAGCTTTTCGGCAGAGAATGGAGAACAAAATCAACTTGCGTTTCCGCATTATATTCCGATCCAAGTACCTCTAACTTGTTGAGGTAGCCCATCATCTTGAGAACGTGATCCCTTACGGGCGTTCCCTCCACCATTTTCAAGGATAACATGTCTCGCATGGTGATTTGCCTAGCCGTCCGATTCTTATGAGCGAACATCTCCTTAAGGTTTAGCATCATATCAGAAGCGGATTCCATGTCTTGGTGTTGGTGTTGCAACACATCTGACATTGAAGCCAAGATGGTACACCTAGCCATTTCATCGGGTTTCATCCTCTACCTATGATAATCCTTTTCGGCATCATCCGTAGGCGTAGGGGGCTTTGGTGTGTCAAGAACCCATTTGTGTCGTTGTGCGGTAAGGACAATAAATAAATGACGTTTCCAATCAACATAGTTGTTGGTCCCAAAGGCAGGTTTTGGAAAGAATACACTTGAACAAGTCTAGAAGGGGGTAGGTTGAATAGACTTGTAAGGATTCAAAAAACCTTTTTCAAATTTACTGATTTATTCAGAAAATCAGCAGACTACTTGAGGTAATCTGAATTTTGAAAATAGTGCGCTGTGTATAGTGCGGAAACGTTTTAAGGAAAATTTGTTTTTAAGTGATGTGCACAAATAAGAACAGAAAGAAATACGAAGAGACACAGGGGTTTATAGTGGTTCGGACCAACGGTCCTACATCCACTCTCCTCAATCCAACTTGGACTTGAGGGGCTCTCTACTAACTCACTTACTCACTTACTTACACAATTTTGAGAGTACTACTCTCTTTACAACTTGTCAATGCTATAATTGCAATTGACTTCTCACAGCTTCTACAAAGCTTTTACAAAGGATAAGTATAGATGGTGTTTTTGAGCGTAAGTGATAAAGCTGACAGAGTATTGGCTAGCTTAATGTGCGTGTGAATCCAATACATAAATTATCACAATTACTCTAATTTATAGGATCAAATAACTAGTCGTTGGAATGGACTAGAAATCTGAGATCCTATAATCTCGTATTCAATCAATCATTGTGATTGATTGAATTTCCTTCTTGATTCCCGTCAGTCTTTGCGATCTTTAATCAATCAAGTTTGTCCCCTTGATTGATTGATCTTCTATTCTGGGAATCTTCCTTTTATGTCGTAAGTTAACCCTTCAAATTGATTCTGAAGAATCTGGGCTGAGCACAGGACCTCAGCTGATCTGTCTCCTCAGCTGGTGTATCAGTCTGCTGATACTTGGACCTCAGCTGATGTGCAAGTCTGCTGGTGTGCACCTCAGCTGGTCTTCTTGACTTCGTCTGAATAAGTCTTTTATCCATGGTCCTTATCTTGTCTGCGACGTGCTCTCAGCTGATCAGCTAATCTTCTGATATCAGCTGATCTGCTCATCAGCTTATCGGCTGATGTAAACTTCTGATGATCTGCTCTCGATGTTCCAGTGTCAGCTGATTAAATCTTCTGTCTTCTAAAATCGGCTAAGTCCACAAAGTCTCAGTTGGTCTTCTCTTCTATGAAAGCTTCGAATCTTCTAGGCAGCAAGGTAGGTTCCCCCTTACTCGAACCTATCTAATCCTAACTACTCATCAGCTGACTAACATGTTCAGCTGGTCCTATTACAAGCTGATTTGTTTTATATCATCAAAACATCTAACACAGATATCCTAACAAGTTCCCCCTTTTTGATGATATCAAAACCAACTCAGCTGATCTCAACAGATAAACATATTCAGTCAAAATCAAAATCATATAGGACAGAAAAGAAGATCTTTAATTAAGATCTTTTAGACAGAATCAAAACGCAGCTGACAACAAGTAGTTGTCTGGAATCATAAAGCTTTATTAATAATAATCAAGAGAGAAATAACAGACAGAAGTAAAGATACCTAATCATCAGCTGACTCAGCTGGACTATTACATGAGGAGCGGTCTTCTGCTGCTGAGCGAAACTTGCAACCAGTCTAAGAATCTCTTCTCTATTTCCTTCAAAGCTGGCAGAGAGTTGTCAGAAAGCTGATGGAAGAGTTGAGTGATCTGCAGCCAATGTTTCCTGATTTCCACCCAATCTATCTTTCCACTCACATCAGTTGGAGTAGGAAGATATTCAATCTCTGGCAACTCTGGCTGAACCTCTACCTTAAGCATCTCTTCTGTGATAGCTCTGAAGAACTTAGGAAAAGTTTCCTTCAACCAATCTCTGAACTCAGCGTTTTTCTCTCTCTCTCCTCTGGTATCTTCTCCTCGAAGAACATAGAAGTGGATCATAGTTTTGGCTTTTATGGTTTTCCAGAGATCCACCAGCTCATCAGACAATTGATTGTAGAACATATCAATTGGTCCATCAACTAGAGGCTTATTTGGATCTCTGATGAACTTTCCACTCCTAGTCCTGCTCCCTTGAGCTACTGCTTTCCCTTTCTTCTTCAGCTTCCTCTGATATCTCCTCTCAAGCTCATCATTTATTTCCCTCTCCTGCCTCTTCCTCCTCTCCTCAAGGGTTTCTTTCTCAGCTAGCTGCAACTCCTTAGCCAGCTTTTCGTCCAGATCAGCATTCATAATTCTTTTCTTCTTTTCCCTTTCTACAGCGACAACTTCTTGCTTCTGCAAAGCCTCCGCCATTTTCTGATCTCTCAACTCCTGAGTTTTCTGAGCAGCCATCTTCCTGGTGTTGATGTAATCTTCAACATTTTCTATCCTAGCAGATAGAACCCCTTGATTATCCACCAGAAAAGCTCTCAGAGAGGCCATCTCAGCTTGCAAGGCAGCAATAGCAGCTGAGTTCTTCTCTTCCCCCTTTTTGATATCATCAATTACTGCAGCAGAGGGTAGAGAAGTGGAAAGCTTGTCCACAATATCTTTCAGGTCCTCCTGACCATGTTTGCACTCAGCAATTTGTCCTTCCAACCGTTCAGATACCAATCTGAATCTCTCAGACTCAGCAGCAAGAGAGGCAGATGCATCATCAGTGAAAGCTCTGGCAGTTGCCTTGAAGCTCTGGAGAGTATTGAAGAATTCAATGCGAGTGGCATACAAGTTGTCCTCCATAGCTTCCTTTAGCTTGTTGCGATGGTCCAGCAGGACTTGATGAACATGAGCTTCAATCAAGGAGGGGGCAGCAGACTTGGCAGCCAGAAGAGTAGCTTTGACCTCCCTGATGTGGTCATCAAAATAGCCTTTTAATTGTTCCAAGAGTGCAGGAGTTACCTGATCAGCAGAGGAGATCTCAAAAAGTGCTGCTGGAGGAACAAACTCAGTCTCTGCTGTTTCAGGGCAGTCCAGGGCCACACCATCTTTGAGCAACAGAGCTCTGGCCACTTTCCTCAGCCCTTCAGGGGATGTCAGCTGAGATGGAGCCTTAACCTCCAAGGCCTCCATCAAAATTTCCTCCCATTCAGTGAAAGCTGCTTCTCCCATCTCCTTAAGTAGGGCCAGAAAGAATGTGATTGGCCCCTCTCTTGCTTGTGCCCAGGCTAGGCCATCAGCAAGGATGTCTTGGTAGGCTGGATAGGGGTTGAGTTCAGGAATGTAGAGGGAAATGTGGGCTAGGGCAGATATGATCATCCCTCGTTCAAGAGGCCCCTTTGAACGATGGTGAGATAGGCGTGCTTGCTTGGCCATTTCTGAGGGGGAATTGGGGTTATTGAGAATTATAGGTTCAGGTTGAGAGGGTTTGGGGGTAGCTGAAGGCTCTCCAGAGGTAGCCATCTCCTCTGGTTCATTGCCGACTGGGATTTGTGATGGTGAGGGATCGGCTGGGGTTGAAAAGTGTTGGGAAAGATCAGAAAAAGGTGTGGGAGAGGCTGACCTGATAGGTGAGGCAGCAATAGGTGTGTCTGCTGATGGTGTATCAGCAGAGGAATGAAGAACCTCTGTCTCAGCTACTGAGGGTTCAGCTGACTCCCTCTCTTTCGACTCATCTTCCTCTGCATCAGAGCCAGTGGCAGAAGCATCATCTGATGTAGCCTTCTCAGCTGACTCCTCCTCATCCTGCTCTTCTTCTCCAGAAGACTCAACAACCAGCAGAGTAGGCTTCTCTGCTGAAGTTTTCTCCCTCTTCAGACTGCTTAGCAGAGCAGTATCCTCTTCTTCATCTGAATCAGAATCAAAGGAGAGCTTCCTTTGAATTGGAGTGGTGTCTTTCTTGGATTTCTTCTTTTTACCACCTTCAACAGGCATTGGAGCCTTCCTCTTCTGCTTCTTCCTATGACCAGCAGAAGGACCAGGGGCAACGGCTACTGTATCAGCATCAGAATCTGAGTCAGCTGGCCCAATGATGTCCAAGTTACTTCCCCTTAAGAACTTGGTGTGGTTGTACTCAACAACCCATTCCTCATCCCACTCATGCTGGGGCAACAGATGATTCAGAAGAATAATGATCTTGGTGGCCATGGAACACTTGGATTTAAAACTGTAAATCTGTTCCCCATTCACCTCCTTCACCAAGCACCTCTTGGACTCCAGCTCCAGGCGAAACCATAGCAGACTCACCCAGTCCGCTTACACCCCATCGAGAATGATGCGGGCCACACTCAGGCGGAGTTTGGTAATGGCGTCTAAACTCCCCTGTTCCGCTAAGATGACCTTGGTCACCACATCCATCAGGAACCGAAACCGCCTCCTCAGCATGGATTTCTTCAGGTTCGTGGTGGTGTCTCTGTAACTCGCCCTGGCCATCAACTGAAATGTAACTCGAGAGATATGAGCAGTTTTTCCAAAATTAAAACCGATCAGTTTTGATCGTAGATTTGTATTTTGCATCACACAAATCAAAGGTCCAGAATAAATGACCTTTGAGAACTTTGGAGGTGATGCGTGGGTGTCAGGATTTTGAAAGGTTTTGACCGCCTCAAAAGATTCCCCTTTTTGAAAAAGGTAATGATGAAAACACTTTTTGAGAAGATTTAGACGGTGTTAAATTAATGGCAACTGACACCTTATTTGGAAAAAGGTAATAAATCCCCGATTTTTCGTAAACACAAAGATTTGATTGCCAATTTTCTAAAATAGTTTTTAGAAATTAGGGATTTATTAATTTTTGAGAAGATTTAAAAAAAATATTCAACATAAAGATCATAGAAATACTTATCGAGATGCTGACGTGGCAAAATCAGCTGATAAGAGCGATCCTTATGAAAATCTTTTCTGCTCATCTGGGTTTTTAATGTCAGCTGACATGGACCAGCTGAAGCAAGGTGGCCTTGTCTGACTTTCATAACTTATTCCTGTATCATGTTAGACATAACAAGATAGAGAAAAGAAAGGAAAGATTAAGTAGACATACCAGATCAGCTGACTACTTCAGCAGAGTAATCCTCAGCTGGGTACCAGCTGATTACCCGTTTACCCAAAAACTTTCTTTCTATAGAACTGCCCCTCCATCTATCATTCCTAACTCTGCTACTAATTCTCTGAATCTTACCTCTGCTAAGGGTTTGGTAAGAACATCTGCTCTCTGCTTCTCCGTATGAATTTTCTCCATCCTGATATCTCCTTTCTCAGCATGATCCCGAACAAAATGATGTCTTATGTCCACATGCTTGCATCTAGTATGGAGAACAGGATTCTGAGTAATGGCTATTGCACTTGTGCTATCACAGAAGATGGGTATCTCTTCTATGATCACATGGTAGTCCTTCAGCTGTTGTCTGATCCAGAGCAGCTGAGAACAGCAACTACCAGCAGCCATGTACTCTGCCTCTGTTGTAGAAGTAGATACGGAAGTCTGCTTCTTGGAGAACCAAGATATCAGCTTACTTCCCAGAAACTGACATGTGCCAGAGGTTGATTTCCTATCAATCTTGCACCCTCCATAGTCAGAGTCTGAGTACCCACTCAGCTGAAAGTTGTCATCAGCTGGGTACCAGAGGCCTAGATTGTGAGTACCCTTCAAATACTTTACAATCTTCTTTGCTGCTTCCAGATGAGATTTCTTAGGATTTGCCTGAAACCTTGCACACACCCCAACTGCAAAGCTGATATCAGGTCTGCTGGCAGTGAGATACAGCAGAGAACCAATAAGTCCCCTATATTGTGTCTGATCTACTTTCTCACCAGCCTCATCTGGATCCATGCTAAAATTTACCATCATTGGAATCTTAGCTTCTCTGCTGCTACTGATTCCAAACTTTTCTATCAAGTTCTTGGCATACTTAGCTTGGCTAATGAACGTTCCATTGGACATTTGCTTTACCTGCAGTCCAAGGAAATAAGTCATCTCCCCCATCATGGACATTTCAAACTTGCTGGTCATCAGCTTGCTGAACTCATCACACATCAGTTTGTTGGGGGAGCCAAAAATGATATCATCCACATATATCTGCACTAAGAGAATATCATCTCCGTCTTCCTTTCTGAACAAGGTTTTGTCTATCTTTCCTTTACTGAATCCACTATCCAGTAGGAACTGTGATAGAGTATCATACCAAGCTCTAGGTGCCTGCTTTAGTCCATATAAAGCCTTCTGCAACCTATAAACCTTGTTCCCAAACTCAAATCCTGGGGGCTGTTCCACATAAACTTCTTCTGCCAGGATTCCATTCAGAAACGCTGACTTGACATCCATCTGATATACTTTGAACCCTTTGAAAACAGCGTAGGCCAGAAACAATCTAATGGCTTCTAGTCTTGCCACAGGAGCAAATGTCTCATCATAGTCAATCCCCTCTGACTGTGAATACCCCTGTGCTACTAGCCTTGCCTTGTTTCTAATTATTACATCATTTTCATCCTTTTTGTTCTTAAATACCCATTTAGTGCCTATGACCTTCTGATGTTTGGGCCTCTCTACTAGGGTCCAAACTTCTTGTCTTGCAAACTGATTTAGCTCCTCTTGCATAGCTACAATCCAGTTTGGGTCTTCAAGAGCTTCATGGATATTTTTGGGTTCTATCAGAGACACATAACAGCTGAATTGAGCACCCAAGTTTAGCTTTCTTCTGGTCTGAACACCTACACTTGGATCTCCTAGAATCTGTTCAGATGGGAAATCAGACAATGTCTTCTTGCCCCTTTGAGGTGCCATAGTCTGCTCCTCTTGGGTCTTGTCTAAAATTCCCCCTTGGTTAGTGTCAGGAGTCAATGTGCCATCACCTGATGCTGATGAGGGCTTATCAGCTGATTTGGGCTCATTATCTAAATCTGAGTCTGATTCTATCCTAGGTACTACTACCTTAATCAGATCTGGCTTATCTGACAGATTCAGCTGATCCACCTCTTCTGCTAGCTTCTCCTTGCTGTACTCATGAAAAGATTCATCAAAGACAACATGGGGTGTCTCCTCCACACAGAGAGAGACTTTATTAAAAACTCTATAGGCTTTGCTACTTCCAGAATATCCTAAGAATATTCCTTCAGCAACCTTAGCATCAAAAGTTTTTAACTTAGTCTTTCCATTGTCATGGATGAAACACCTACATCCAAAAGTATGGACAGAGGAAAGGTTAGGAGTTTTACCTTTGTACATTTCATAAGGAGTCTTCCCATGTCTCTTGACTGGTAGACACCTATTTTGGATGAAGCAGGCAGTATTGATGGCTTCTGCCCAAAATCTTTGAGGAGTCTGATATTCAGCTAACATAGTCCTTGCTGCCTCCTTGAGGGTTCTGTTTCTCCTCTCAGCTAACCCATTCTGCTGAGGTGTTCTGGCAGCAGATGTCTCATGCTGAATACCATTATCCCTGCAATAGTCTGAAACAACAGAGTTAAGGAACTCAGTACCTTTATCACTTCTGATTCTGACTATGCTGAGGTCTAGCTCCTTCTGAATCCTCTTGAACAACTCCAGCATCTTGACCATAGTCTCATTCTTCTTGAACAAGAACACTACCCAAGTAAATCTTGTATAGTCATCAACAATCACCAGTGTGTACTTCCTTCCACTGAAACTAAGAGGTGAGACAGGTCCAAACAAATCCATATGAAGCAGCTGGAGTGCTTTTGTTGTTGAAGTACTCTGCACATCTTTGAAAGAGGCTTTAGTCTGCTTCCCTTTCTGACAGGCATCACACTTCTGCTCAGATGCAAACACCTCATTTGGTAGACCTCTGACTAGACCCTTCCTTGCAACCTTGTTGAGAGTCTTGAAGTTCAGATGACCTAACCTCTTCTGCCAGAGCCAGCAGATCTCTGATGAGCTTTTAGCAACTAGGCATGAGTCAGCTGGACAGCTTGCAAAATCTGCAAGATACATATTACCTCTTCTGAGGCCAGTTAGTAGCACCTGCTCATTTAAATCATTAATAACTAGACAAGAGTTCTTAGAGAATCTTACTGAATATCCCTTATCACAGAATTGGGATACAGACAGAAGATTGTGCATGAGCCCTTCTACATAGTAGACTTCTTCAACTCTTGTTCCTTTGATCAGCAGGGTGCCTACTCCTCTGGTGACTCCAAAATTGTTGTCACCGAACACAACTCTAGGCCCATCCAGCGTTACAAAGTTCTGGAGAAGATGCTTCTCAATGGTCATGTGCTTCGAGCAACCGCTATCAATGTACCAGACACGGCCTTTGGCTTCCCCTCTTTCTATAGGGCTAGAGTTAACCTGAAATTAAAACTCAGGTTTTAGGTACCCTATCTTTGGGTCCTGATTGGTTAGTATCGACTTTCTGGATCCACAGGTAGAGATCATCCTTGTGAGGTTTAGGTGTTTTCAACCTTCTACCATATTTGTCCACAAAAATCATCTCCCTTAGAGGATCTTTTCTGGGGCGATGAGTGACAACAGCAGGTTTATAGGTGGGTTGCTCAAATGGATAATTTCGGCTTGAGCCTCCGAATGACTCATAAACTTTAGCCGGTGAAGGCTTGCCTACTTTGGTTACATTAAAAGTAACCCAAGGCTGAGGTCTGTTTCGCTTGGGTTTACTCTGCTGAGATGACCCAGGCTTATCAGTCCTTTGCTGATTCTGCTGAGGTCTCCTTGTCTTAGCTGAGCTATGACTTGGATTCCTCTTCTGATCTCGAGACTTCTGAGCTTTGGACTTATGTTGGTTGTCAGCAGGCTTCTGAGTTTGAGTACTCTTCTGCTCTGTTGAATCTTTTTTATCACCAGCGGACTTTTGAGCTTTGGAGCTCTTCTGTCCAGCTGGGACCTTTTCTGCCCCTCTGCTCTTCTGCCCTTCTGATCCAGATGAAGGCTCAGCTGGCCCTTTACCCTTTCGAGGATCCCTAATTAATCCACTGTCACCTTTCTTCTTCTTTTGTGGTTTGGGTTTGGGATAACCGAGACCCCTTTTATCATTCACAGTTTGTGAGGATTCAGCTATTTCAGACACGGCATTCTTTGCCTTAGTCAGCTGATCCACTTTCAGCTGAAGCTGCTGTGAATTTTTTGTTATCAGTTCATTCGGCTTGAAGAGTTCATCGAACTTAGCTGTCAGCAGATTATGTTCTTCACTCAAGACAGTGTTCTCAGAAAGTAGCTTTTCTATCAGCTTCTCCTGTTCTTCACATTTTGCTATTAAGTCAGCAGACTTGTTAGCTTGTGAGTCATAGGATATCACTGGTAGTCTAGTGTTTTCCAGATCTTGTCTCAAGCTTAAAACTTCAGCTTTCATACTAGAGTTCTCCTCTTCCAGCTTAGAACAAAGTTTTAAGGAGGATTGGAGATCAGATAACAACTTGTGTATATCTGACTCCATAGAATAGGTAGAGGAGCAAGATGAGCTAACAGAGGGGTTAGGAGAATTTACCTCTTCCACGTTAGCCATAAGGCAGATATCATCCTCTGATTCAAAATCAGATGAGGACGAGGACGAGCTGATATCCTGCTTCTCCTCCTCTGCCAGCAAAGCTCTCTTATCAGCGAACCTGCGATCTCTCTTGATCCTCTTTTCTTCTCTTTCCCTTGGGGTAAGTTGAGGACAATCATAACTGAGATGTTCTGGCTTGTTGCAAGTGAAACAAACACCATCTCCTCCTCTTCTGGGACTTGGATCCCTCCTTCTCTCGGGAGACTTATATCTGGTCTCCTGTTCATCTGATGGTCTTCTGGCATCAGATGACTTTTGGAATCTTCTGGAAGAATCACTCTTATTCTTCTTCCAATGAGATCTATACTTCTGTAACTTGTTTGACATTTTGTCAAACTTCTTGGTCAATAAAGCAAGTTGCTCCTTTAAGCTCATGTCTTCTGGAGCAGAGGATTTCTCTTGACTATCAGTTGCAGCAGAGAATGCAACATTCTTTGTGGCTGATG
>JAPKLY010002882.1:0-14661 GCA_026898435.1 Prunella vulgaris | reverse complement strand
TGTTGATAGAATTTATTAACAGTGTTTGTTTATGTGGCTTTACATCATGTTAATCCTACCAAACAATAATCCAAGAATTTGTGTTCTTGGATGTAAAATATGAGGAGGGAGAGTGGAGAGTTTAGAGAGAGAAATATCGCAAGAATAGTAGTATTGATTTTCAGAATTGTCAGAATTGTGTGAATAGTACAAGAGAGGCCTTATTTATAGGTGTGCGAGTGTGAGACGACACCTTACGAGCCTATATGGCTTCCGGTGTTGACGAGGGTCCGTAACCCTCGTCCTGGTCCCTTACACTGCTACCTATGTTGTGCCTCGTCCTACTACTATGCCTTAGACTAGATGGGCCTCATTAAAAACCTCGCCGTAAACCACCCTTGTGGATAAACCGGACGGAGGGAAAAAGAGCACACCATCAGAGTTCTACTCGACTGATAGGCGAGCTCGTCGGTGAGCTTCGGAGATGAGTCTAGGCAATTTGGGCGAGCTCCATGGCGAGCTCTGGTGCCTTGTGTGGCCCACGGACGTTATGCGATGATGGAGCTCGGCGAGACCATCCCAGGGATAAATGGCGAGCTCTGAGCGAGCTCCGCTAGTAGGTTACCTTCATGTGGGCGACCTCCGCATCTTCCAGGATCCCGGTGGGTCCTGGCGACCTGTTAAGTTCGCCATATCAACAATGTGTTTCCAATTACATGGTTTATTCAAAAAAAATAAATACAAAATAAATAAAAGCAACTCCATGTTCACAAAATTAAAAAGTTTGATGGTTTGACATTTTCCTCCATTCTGAGTACTATGAATGAATAGCAACAGAACCCTCCTCATTTCGTGCATCTCAAGAATAGCAACAACAATTTAAATAAAATTCAGTAATTACAAAAAAAAAACTTGAAATAATTATAGCCTAGATCCAAATAAATCTGCAAAAAAAAAAAAAAACAAACAAAACAACAATTTAAATAATTATCGCCTTGAAATAAATCTGCAAAAAAAAAAAAAACAATTTAAATAATCTTCAGGCAGATGCGACATCGGAGGACTGGGGAGAAGAATGAGGGACAACGAACACAAGGGGGGCGATGATGTGTGCGCCGATCAACTTCCAAAAAAATGTGTGAAACCCAAAAAAATCTAGAAAAAAAAAATTCGAACCCTAATCTGCATAAATTATCTTCCAATCAAAACCATAATCTGGAACGGACGGACTGAAGGCTGAATCTGACGGACGGCGACAGAATCTAACTTCCACGCGATGCTCCGATCGGCAAGGGCTTGATCTGGTGGTGTCGTCGGCGGTGGAGGTGAGTGGGGGCAGCGCCGGCGGCAGAGGTTGGTGGGGGGTGTCGTCGGTTCTTGAAAGAGAGAAAGAGAGGGTGGGGGTGGTTGGGGTGGGGGTGGGGTGATTTTTGTTTTGAATTCTGAAAAAATGGGGTGGGAGTGGGGGTTTTTAACTGACGTTTTACAGAGAGAGAGAGAGAGAGATGTGTCAGTGAGTGGGGATGTGTTTGTCAGATTTTTGTTTGAGTGAGGTCCATTTATGACCCTCCTGGTAACATGGGGTTTTTGGTGTTCCCATATAAAACCACTCTTATAAAAGACACTATTTGTAACTTACCCATATATTAATATTTGCCTTTCATTTATAATTTGGTAGAACTTGTCAATTTAATAAACAAAAAAAATTGAATTTATATTCGTATTATTAATGTTAATCTAAATTAACTGAAATTATTATATATAAATATATATATTAAAATATTATTTTTATAAAATTGATTAGTTACTTACATATTGTGATTACACTCGTGCAATGCAAAAATGAGTCAACCTAAGCAATTTATTAGGACTTCATAAGCCAGCTGACTATAATTAGGACCCTTCTTGCAGTGGACATAACTCTCGTTTGTAAACACCTCAAAACAATCCCCTTGAGTTCTTCGAACAATACCACAACAATCAATACCCAGAGGATTTTTATTCCCAGAACATATTGTTCCCACAATTATATCCCAACACTCTTTTGGATACGTTTCTCTGCACGCCGACGGACTTTCTACAGTATATCTTTCAGTTGTACCGTGCGATTCAAATATTATTAACATCATAATTATTGCAATTTCAAATATGATCTTTGGTTTGGGAATCATGTGGACAATTAAATGTACTACCCAACTCTTTTGAGTGATTTTATCGATCAATGAAAACGTACACACCCTGGTCTTGTTAATTGGCTACTTATATATAAATAATTTCATTAAGTATATGTTTGAATTTGTCTGATTAATGATGGTTACGACTCATTAATTGATCACATTAAACCATATAATTTTGCACTTAATTGAGATCAATTAATAATAAAACAAGTCATTCACGTGACTCTTTTGTAACATCTTTTTTTTTTTTGTTAAATACCAATTAATTATTTTGATGAGCAACATATATTTAAATCCAAATTAATTAAGATTTACGGGCAAGTTTACTGTTTGTATCAATCCATACAAGGGCGAAGGCACGATAAAAATTTGAGACGGGCTGTGAGTCTAAAATAAATACTGTATAAAAAATAGAAGTCAATTTTTTTTTTACATAAAAGTAAAAAAAATTACATAAATCACGCTTACAATATCATTGCTACATATAAGATGGACATCATGTGTTGTATATATGTTCCTTTCTTTTGAAATTGATAGAGTGACTCAATATGATGTGATCATTACAAATAATTTTACATATAAAATATTCAACATAGCACACTTGGCCAACATACTCGTATATTACCTATGTAAAATGTAATAAATAATAAATCCATTACTTACTAGTGTATAGGTTGAAATATATTCACTTATTTTCTAATAGGAGAAAACATCAGAAATAGTCCAGTAATTTTATTTGGATCCAGATTTAATTTTTTATCTTTTAAAAGATAAAGGACTAAATCTAGACTAAGACAAAATTACAAGAATCATTTTTATCATTTTCTCCTCATCACGAATATTATCTCTTTTGATTTGAGGTAATAAAAACATTAATGTTCCTTTGGGTACAATTTAATTGGCTTCTATTATTCTCTTCTAATTTAATTATTTCAACTCAAAATTTAATTTTTATTAATCGTAATTGATATATATATGGAAAAATTATTATAAATGTGAGAATCTTTATAATTACAAGTTCATTGTAAAAATTTATGTCATAAGTAGCATAAAATTTATTGAATATACATAATTTAGTTGATTTAATTTGTATCTTGATTGGTGACTAAACCTTTATAGCATTTTCACTTCAATTTTTTTTTTAGAGCTAGCAAATATTTATATTAAAAAATAATTAATCTAAAACTTATACCCTTAAAAAAATTCGCATATATATTTTTTTTTTAATAAGTTACCTTTGTTTCAAATAAAAAATTCAAAACTGTTGTTTAAATTATATTTTTTCACATTTTAATATAGGGTATGAAATTTTTGATAATATATATAAAAAGGATTTTGAAAAGCCAGGGTGGGCCCACCCAGCCATAATGAGGGTCCGCCCTTGAGTTCATATATGAAACCATGCATCTATTTTAATTGTTTTAACTAAGCATGTAAATAAAATAACATATAAGTCAATATATATTCAACAAAATGCATTAACCATGCAACCACAATAAAATAGAAATTAAAATTCCAATCAGTTGCACTTGAACTGCATATGTCAATATTTTTATAATCATAACTTCGATTGTCTTTGGAGTCAAACACGAATTAAGTTCCACTAATGTGGATGCATATTAGCGAGACACTTTTGGTTAAAATAGGGATCGGTATCTTCTTTGTCACGAGTACAATTGAATGGCAAGTTATTATGGATATCAATCTCATGAAACGAACCACGATCAAAGTACCAGTCACCAATGGCCTGTCCAATTGTCTGCAAATGAAAAAATATTATTTTATAAAAACATAAAAATGCACATAACTTATCATTGAAGAAAGAAACCTATGGTTATATTTGAATTTCTTCTTTCCTTTTTTTATATGAAAAAAGTAAAATTATTAATTAGTGATCTTACTTTATGTGCGAGTACATTACAGTCAACAGATGAACAAGTCCACCCATCACGACTCATAATGTGAACATGACGAAAGCATGTGTGGACAAACATTCCTCGACTTGGAGAATAATTGAGGTTCATCAGAGTCTCGATAAAAACATCTCTAAAATCTGAAATCATGGATGTAGTTAATAATTAGAGAATTTTATCTAATAGTATATGTTTTGTTAGTCGAATGATTGAAAATATAAACTTGCACTAATATATTAATATTATATCTCACAATCTATCAACAACGTTTTCTTTTCGTCTATATATATATTCATTCGAGTACGTACCTCTCATGATACATAATTGGGTCGCATCACACAGCGTAATATTTTGGACGCAATTTGTCGAATTACCCACACCAGGGAGTAAGTTGGTTGAAACCTGTGACGAGTTAAATAAAATTAAGCATGTAAAAAGAAAGCATATATACACTCAGAATAAAAATTTAAATAAATAACACTCGAACAGATTCTAAAGTATGGCTCCAAAATTAGGTTTATTTTTAAAAAAATAGTTGTAGTTCATATTTGTTAATATTCTGTCTAGTAATATTTACCTGATAAGCATCAAAAACTGAATCAAGAATAAAAAGCGGAGTCTGAACGTCACCAACCAAATACTCCGGGAAAAGACACTAAAACCGATGAATATAATTATTAGCTTTTAATCTGACATATATATATATATATATATATATATATATATGAAATTAAATTATAATTAAAGTACTTCTCACCAAGTCTGCATTTCTTTTTGATGTGCACGTTGCTGGCAAAAGATTACCTAATTCCTGCACGTCACATAATAAAACACGTTATGAAGTCCTGGTAAATAATTCTTTATTAATTATGCTTAAATTTCAAGGGTTTAATTACTAATATATATATATATATATATATATAATTTGTGTGTGAGAAAATGTAGTAATTAAGAAAGAAGAATATACATGGGTTTCAACCACATTTTTGCTGAAATAGGTTTCTCTGAGTTCAAGTCCAGGAAGGCCCTTCTTGTCACTAAATTGAACAAGAAAAAATAATTAGAATATATATATATATATACTGCATAAAAAAAAAAATTTATAAATTAGATTTTACACTGTACCCATGGATGAAGAAGCCAGAGTCAGAGATGCATTTGACCTTGTTGGCAATGGCATTGGGCAACATTGAATGGAACATGTCGCAGTGCAGCACCGTGGATAAACCACCTGCAGAACTGCCAGCTAATATAGCCTACATTATGTGACAATACAATTAATTAATTAATAAATAACATCATCCAAAATCAAATAAATAAGAAATGATTATAATTAGATATATAGAATAATCATCTCTATATATTATACATGCATACATACATTTTCTGCATCTCCCAGTCCTTTCGCCATCATTTCCTCTATTGTGGCGTTGAATACTCTCGCTCCTCGGAAAGTGAGGTTGTTTCTCTACAAGTGTGGAAATTTAAATTTTGTAAACGTTAGTCTAAATTAATAATTAAAAATTTCTCTCTGCATATAGCTCAGAAGTTAAATTAAAACTATTTTGGATGAGACTTACTGGATCTACAAGTTCAACATCCGACGAAAACGACGAACCGTCACAATAATGGATGAAGACTTTGTGCCATTGGCAAAAATCTAAAATCAGCAAATGAAAATTATTTTACGGTCATATTAAGATCATTTAAGTATGAGTCGATTTAATAAATTAATTATTATAATATACGTACCTGGGTTAAATGCGCAGTCATCGTCGAGTATTCCCGAAAATATTTGAACAGGCCGTATTTTAGCTCTGAAAACCTCTGTGATTTACCGATACAGTCGTCTATGGAATTACACCATCCACCACCCTTCAGAAAAACATAAAGGAAAATAGATATGAACTTTATTTTTGCAATTAATAATAATTAATTAATATTAAGGCAGTATTTAATTTTCGGAGTAGTAGTATGGAGGTGGGCTTCCGTCTAAACAAACTGTAATAGGGTAAAAAACACAAGTTAGAATTTAAATATATATGTATATGAATTTATTAAATATGTATAAAAGAAAAAAATATATAGGAACCTGCTCCTTTGGCAACCGCGGTGTCCAAAATAGTGATATTGACAAAAAGAGTGGCATGGACCACTTGGTTCATGACAACAAGTGAAGAAATGAGAAGATAAAGCCAATTAGCTGCTGGTGCCATCTTTTATTACATGCAAAAGAAACAATAAATATCTATAGTCGTCAATTGTAATGATCTCTGGTAGTTGAAAAGGAGGTTATGCTTCATGGAAAAGAAAAGCAAAAATAAAAGGGACAAACAGGACGAAAAAAGTCTTGAATTTGTAGATAATACACAAAAAAGTATTATTGAATTAATTTTGTTGCAATGAAATTTAAAAATAGAGTTGACTTAAAGGTATAATGCATCATAGAAATGGAACAAGCAAAAAACCAAAAGAAAATCTTGAATTTGTAATTGGAGAAAATGATATAATTTTTTTTTATTCTGACAACAAAATTAACAAAGAAAACAGATCGATTCACGTTACACTTTGGGAGAAATGATTTGATGAACATATAATAAATTACCACTAATTTAAAATCAAAAAACATTTATGCATCGTGACTTAAACTAATTAAGCCTATGCAGAGATGAACATATTGTTCTTTTCTATATGAACAACACAAACCTTAGCTTGCTTGTTCGTAGAATTTAGAGAGGGAGAGAGAGATAGATTATATTATTGTTGAAATAGAGAAGAAGTGGTAGTTTGTATGCAATGGTGCCCCTTCTTTTTATAGATGGTAAAGTCATCTCAATTTATTTGATGCGTTAGAGTACAGCAATAATAAGTATATTTTTTTTATCGATAAATATTACTCCTTCCGTCCCAGAAGACATTGCGGTGTCTTTTGGACACGGAGTTTAAGAAAAAGGTATAAAAGATACTCCCTCCGTCCCGTAGGAATTTGCACCCTACGGGACGGCACATTTTTTAAGGAAAATGTGTTTTATATATAAAGTAGTGGTATATGGGTAAATATGTGTATAGGTTTGTGAGTGTGCACGTAAATCAATGTTTCCTTTTTTAGTAGTGTGCAAATTTGTGTGGGACGTCCGAATAAGGAAAGTGTGCAAATTCCTATGGGACAGAGGGAGTACATTTTTATGAATATTATATGTGTGTTGTGAGAGTGGAGTTTAATAAATAGTTTCCACTTTTGGATATGCAAACTTTATGTGGGACGGACCAAAATAGAAAGTATGCAATGTCTTGTGGGACGGAGGGAGTAGTTGTTAGTAGTTAGAAATTAGTTTACCAAGTTTCGAACCATATCTCCAAACCAACCTTATATCTTCCTCCTAATTCGTTTTCAGAGAGAATTGAACCAGGATCACTCACTCAAGTGAAGAGTCCGGTGACCAGATGAACTAATTAACCCACCTAGTTATATAAAGCAATAAGTATATGATTAATGTGGCATTTGTATCTTTTGAAGTAGTAAAGTTATTTAAAAAAAAAAGGTTACATCTCTGTTTAATATGTATACTTTGGAACCTAGTTTTTTAAATAAGTACAAATCTACTAAAAGTTTTTAATAAGTAAAAAAAGTGTACATTTATATATACTCGTGTACATATTTTAGTGAACTAAATAAACAATTTAATTAGTTGTGTATCTTTCAGTTAAACACACTTATGTTTTGTACATCCTCCTAATTAGTCCGACTTAAAACATAAGATAAAATTACTTAAACTGGGTAAAAAGTCATGAATCCATCTCTTCCTTACATTGAAATACTGATAATTAATAAATTGCACCAACAATAAATATTAATGGTAAAAATTGTTATCACATGCATGATGCAAATAAAAAATAGTTTGGCTTCATGAAATGGTAATAATTAATTGTTATCACATGCATGATGCACATTAAAAATAGTTTGGCGAATTTACTACCCCATACATATAAGGAAAGGAAGTATCAATGATGGTGATATAGGACATAATTCAGAAAAATTCCCATTAATTTATTGAGTTGAAATTATAGTGATAATTAAAAGATTAATACTCTTGTAAACCAGTTTACCATTGCAGTTAAAAATTATATTAATTATTTTTATTATATAATATTATTATCAAATTAATTCATTTTAATGGAACAATTAATAATGTAAAAAAATACTCATTATTTTTTTTCATTTTATTAACTAGTATGACAGAAAAGCAAATTAACTTTCCAATATAAATTTGATAAACTAAATTACTTGTTACCCAATTTAAATACCGATGAGCATCCACTGATTTCTTGAAGGGGAAGACCTGATTTGGGCCGTCAAGAGCATACATTCTTATAATGGAGAAGACATAATTTTTTAAATAATTTTAGATTGATATATTTTTAAAATACTATTTTTATATTAATACAAAATTTTTGCATAATAGAGTAAATATGAATTGAATAATAGAATTATTTTTTTATATATTGTACCAATTTGAAAATAGTGTTTTAAAATGTATCATTGTATTTGTCTCTAATTTTTTACATGCCCATAAATTTTTATTCACTACAAAAAAATTAACCTTTAATAATAAGGTACTGTCATTATTGTTTCTCTAGTTAAAAATATTTAGTGAGAGGAAAATGATCTTATTAATCTGTTAATAAAAAAATATTATTCTGTCACTATAAATTTTTAGCTGAAAAAGCTATTATGACATAATTTCTGTCATTAAAGACCAATTTTCTTTTAGTGATGGACATACAATTTCTAAAGGGTGGAAAATCTATTTCTACTCATTATGAATTTAAATAACGTGTCTCGTGTGACTTACATAAAAATGCTACTTATATTTGTAAATAAATCACAAATTTTATTATATTTAAGTACTTATTGACATTTTTGAGACCATGAACTTTTAATACAATATAAATTCACACTTTGTTTATTTGGACAAAACATTCAAATTAATATATTATAAATACTTAAAAACATGCATGTCATTTGACATTCTTGATTTTTTAAATTCATTTATCCAAATGCAATTTAAATAAAATTCATTTTTCATTTTAGTTGAGTGGTATTGAACTATGAGAAAATTATTTTGGCAAATTTCTAAGTAAATTAATTTTACAGTATAATTGATTTTTATGTGTATAATATTCATTGTTTCAAAATCAAAATAATTAATTATTAGTGTTAATTGATTATTGAAAAAATATTTTACGAGGAATGAAGTTTTTCCTTATATGAACCAAGCGTGAATATGCAGGTCGTCAGTCGTGTTATTATCGCCTCTGCAATGAAAACTAGTTGCCAAAAACTGCAATCATTAATTACCCAACTACTCAAAGATTCAATTTAATGTGCAAGATAACTAATTAATTTAGATAAAAATTTTTGAGTTGGAGTTTATTTTGTTTGAAATTAAATTAAACACCTGTTATACATAAATTAATTAATTATTGACCTAGTCTCTGCACATTTTTATTTTATGCGATTAATTTTAGCCTAATTACTTAGTACCGTGAGAGAATTTGAGGTAGGTCGACCACATTTCAAATTAAGTAAAGTATTGTATAAATAATTTTTATGATTTAAATCACTTCGTGATATAAAGTTCATGTTTATGAATTTTTATTTTTTTCTTGTTAAAAGTGTTTCATGATATGAACCATCCTCACACAGTACTTATTCAAGTATTCTTCAAATTAATGTTAAACATTTTATTTTAAAGATAAAGGAGAAAAACAGCTGATAAATTTGAGATTTAAATTTAAAATTCAAGAAGTTAGAAAATAAATTAATTAAAAAACCATGAATTTCAAATAACCTAATTTAAAGTTTATAAACTCAAAGTCCTCCCACTAAATACAACTTAATTGTGACCATAAATGTAAAAGAATTACTTAGTTAGAGTAGGTTTTATAGTTTCTGTAAATATACGTACGGAAGATTAATCAGGTTTTATCGGAATAGTGAGTGTTAGAAATTTGGAATTTTTTTAACATTAATATATATATATAAATATATATATATTAATTATGTGGGGACAAGCTAGGTCAAATGCTTTTGTGCACCATGCCTTTTTGCTTCCCCAAAATTTACCTTTTAAGCCAATCATATCATGTTCATGTATTAATGACCACAAAATTATAACTAGGGTGTAAATAAAGTTGGACAACTAATTCCTCCTCCTCAAAAATATTTTCATCCTAAATCCCAAAAGTATTTTTACCTTTAGAATGATACAATTTTTAAAAAAGTAAAATGTTGTATAAAATTATATTATTAAAATATTAAGATTAGTTGAATTGTGAGGATAAAGTTAAAGTAATAGTTTCCATTTATAGAATATGAGAACAATTGTGGGACAGATAAAAAAGGAAAGTGTGAAAACATTTATGGGACAGGGGGAGAAATAATTAATCTTATTCATAATTATTGAAAATTGATCACATAAAATTATAATTTTGTTCCATGGATAAACGACATATTTTACTAAAATTAAAAATTCTAAAGGTAATTAACTATAATTGTTTTCTAATACAATTAATTACAATAGTTCATTCTACTACCAGATATAAGACATATCATTTTATCTCGCTATAGACTCGAACCGCAACCACCGCAAGAAGTAAACCACTTGAAACTGAAGTACTACAGTCGGAACCACAATCTCCATAAGAAGGGAACCGCCACCCCACCACAAGGAGGATCACTACAAGATAGAATAAATACTGACTAGTGTCACTCCTGTGAATGTTAACTAAATGAAAATATACAAAACATACAAAATAATATTAATTCATTGAAGTTCTAAATTTCATACAAAATGAAGACTATATATAACTTTTTATGCTAATTAGCCTTATTTGAGTTATTTTGAAATGAACTCGGACCAATTAATTAAGACCAATTTGGGCCCAACTTATTTGCTATAGGTTAATCTCAGCTCAATTTTTCACCTTTTGAATTATGATTTTTAAATTATCAACCTAAAAAATTTAGGTACCTCATTTTGTTAGCTAAAGAATTATGGTCCTCATTTTTCAACCTGAAGCGTTACAATTTTTATTTTATCACCCTTCTAAGTTCAGATCCTTAAAAAAATCATACCTTGTGTAAAACATTTGCACCTAGCAATTGAATTTCGAATAATGGCCTCTATAGAAATTAATTGTAATACTATTCAGTGAAGCAATTGCTTTTATTTAATTGTTATGCACAATGCAATCGATTTTTGAGTAATGCTTTTTAATAAAATGAGTATGTAATATTAGTAAAATGAATAATATCATCTAAAAACCGTGCACTCATACAAGAATTTGCCACAAATTAATGTGACACATCCTTGACTTTGAATTGCAAAATTATAGGCAAACCAATTGCACATTTTAAGGAAAATTATTTAAATATTGTGAATTTTAAATGTTATTGCAAATATATGGTGAAGACCGTGGCTTTTATGAATATAAAGGCAAGTCGCTCCCGAGGAAGGCGATCAAAAATTCGGTCGCTTCTTTTCCGAGCAACCGGAATGAGAGAAATTTTGGAAATTTTCGCCAAATTTTCCAAACATTCCAAATCGACCTTATATCTCCTTCAATATTTTCAAGTTAATTTTATATCTTCCTTAATTCGTTTTTAGAGAAAATCGAATTTAGATCACTTATTTAAGTGGTGAGCTCGGTGGCCAAGTGGGCTAGGTTAAACTCTTAGGCTCACCTCATCGAGCATATATTACCTAAAAGTATTTTATAAGTTGCAATGTTTATTTAGAAGGTACGTACTTGGCAGAAATACTTTAACAAAGCTAGGAGGAAAATCTGTAACATTAATTTAAATTGGAAATTCACAATTTTCAGATGCATTTACATGGGATGTGACTTGTGCAGTTGTAGAAAATAATTACATCATCCTAATAAATTGTATCACTAATGCGTGAGTGTGACCATGTATGCATAGTGTTAAAAATATTACTCCCTCCGTCCCAGAGGTGTTTTCACCTCTGGGATGGCACAACTTAAAAAAAAAAATAGAGTGTTGTGTAAAGTTATATTATTAAAATAATGAGATTAGTTGGATTGTAAGGATAAAGTTAAAGTAATAGTTTCCATTTATAGGGTGTGAAAACAATTGTGGAACGGACGAAAAAGGAAAGTGTGAAAACAATTATGGGACGGAGGGAGTATATAACGGAAATATTCTATTCTTATTTCTCTTTTGCATCCAACAATAAATATATATAAATATAATAAGAAAAGTTTTTTTTTTTTTTTTTAAAATCGCAGCCCATATCTCCATACAGAAAAGAAACTCTTTTGATAGATGATTGAATAATATAAATGCAACCATTTTAAAACTTTATATCAGTTGATTAACAAAAATCATTAAATACATGCATGATTTCAGATTTTCCAAGTGCTTTCATTGAGACTCCAATGAACCTCAATAACTCTTCACGTAGAGGAATGTTCGTTCACACTTGCCATCACCATGTTCACATTATAGGACGTGATGAGTGAAATTGCTCATATGTTAACTGTAACTACAAGCTAATAAAATAAGATACTAAGTAATTTTGCATTTTTACATACTATTTAGAAAGAAAAATTCAAATATATATAGGACGACATCAATTTGATGATAAGTTAGGTGAAATAGTTTCAAAGCTATATATAAATTTTACTAAATATAGGATATATTTATACTTTTTGAAAATTGTAGAAAATGTTATTTATATATATATATATATACTAGTATGTATACCCGCGAATTTTCGCGGTATAAAATATAAATTATAATAAAAAATTATAATTTTGTTATTTGATTAATAATTGTTTTTATAAATATAATACTGAGTTATAAGATAATTAATTTTTGTTTAATTTATTTAATTTTTGATTTAATTAAATATTATACAAATTAAATTTAAAATTAATTAAATAAGTCATAAAATAACTTTATCTCCTAAAAATAGTAATCATTTATAATTGAAATATATTTTGTAACAAAAAACTTTTGATTTATCATGTTTATAGAATTGAAATAAGGATCAAAGTTTTTTTTTTTTTTAAATTAATAAGATTTAACTTGTTATATTGGAAGGAAATCAAGATATATCTAGAACTTATTTTATTATATTTAAAGATAAACAAAAAAGTATTTGAATTATAATTTTTTATTATTATATAAATATATCAAAAGAAAATCAAGAACATAATATTTATAAACTTATTTTATTATAATTAAAAAATATTATAAAATTTAGTCGCTCTTAAATAATACAAACAAAAGAGGATTAGATAAATAGAATC
This sequence comes from Prunella vulgaris, assembly GCA_026898435.1. Lineage (NCBI taxonomy): Eukaryota > Viridiplantae > Streptophyta > Magnoliopsida > Lamiales > Lamiaceae > Prunella > Prunella vulgaris. The sequence continues at coordinate 1,253 of JAPKLY010002882.1, read as the reverse complement.
AAGAGATAATATTTTATAAGGTTTATTTTTTTATGATTAAAGAAAATTATAAAATATCATATAAGATTTATTTTTATGAGTTTATCTTTTTTAGTTTATTAAAAAGTGATTCATGATATGAACCACTTTCACACAAAACTTACTCTAAAATAAAATATTATTAAATTTTTGAATAATATAAACAAATTAGTAAGTATAAAAAATGATGATTAGATCCACGTATAATATTCATCTATGAATGATTTAACATCTTAGAAATAATGTGATACATAAACAACAACAACAACAACAACAACAACAACAATAATAATAATAATAATAATAATAATAATAATAATAATAATGATAATAAATAGGATTAGATGTGCAAATAATTTATAAAATAATAATAATATTAAGATTAAATAAAAATTAATTAAACCAATTACGGTCAATACATTGCATACATAATAAGTAAATAAATTACGGTGTAAAGAATCGAGATGCTGTGTGAGTTTTGATTTAAGGGTTAAGGATTTATATAAAGCTATGAATCAATAAATCTTGATTTTTTGAATTTAACATATATATGTACCAATGATTTATAGATTTATTCAATATTTCTATATATATATATATATATATATATATATATATATATATAATTTGAGGTTATCTTATCCACACAATATTTAAAATTTGAATGTGCTAGCCCCTACAAACATCTTCTTTTTACATCTCATGTCACTATATTTTCCAGTATACCATTAAATAATACACTAATTTTACTTTTGTAGAGTTGAAAGAATTGTACACTATCAACTTTACACCTTTAAATACTAATTAATTATTATTTTTTAGAATTATAAATAACTTACAATATACATGGCGCAGACACAATAATTTTAATACGAACCTGTAATTAAAATTAAACATAAAAAAATAAACAATATCAGAATATTAAAAACATGAAAAAGAAGAACATTAAGAAGAACAATATACAATTCAAACATCAAAATTTTAAATCAAATACATCTGCAATTATAACAATTAAACATTATATCCAAAAGAAAATAATGAAAATTGTGTAGCAATAGAGAAGAATATTATTTTACCAAATTATTAAATGTAAAATATGAACCTGCAAAAAAATTCGAACATAAAAAGATATATACACAATTCTAATATCAGAATACGATAAATAAAAACATTAGAAAAGAAATAAGAAAAAAGCAAGAGACGCACGAAGAAATAATGTTAAAAGATGAGAATAA